>OX382178.1:4143426-4210426 GCA_947507545.1 Clistopyga incitator
ATTCGCTGCAGCACCACGATACCAGTTTTATCGTATTGAGAATGTGTAGTTGCATAAAGTAAAGGTTTTTGACACCCGTACACCCCGCGTATGTCGCTGAAACGCTCGAAATCCTCGATCTTTCTATTTCGCTAAGATGCGACGTATCAATCGATACAGAACTGCGATACCAGTTTTATCGAATTGAGAGTGTGTAGTTGCATAGAATAAAGGATTTTGACACCCGTACACCCAGCCAAAGTCTCAGAAACGCCGAGAACCCTCGATCTCTCGATTTCGCTAAGCTTCGACGTATCAATCGCTGCAGAACAGCGATACCAGTTTTATCGTATTGAGAGTGTGTAGTTGCATAAAATGAAGAATTTTAACACCCGTACACCCAGCCAAACTCTCAGAAACGGCGGAAATCTTCGATCTTTCGATTTCGCTAAGCTTCGACGTATCAATCGCCGCAGGACTGCGATACAAGTTTTATCGTATTGAGAGTGGGTAGTTGGATGAAACAAAGAATTTTGACACCCGTACACCCCGCGAATGTCGCAGAAACGCCGAGAATCCTCGATCTTTCGATTTCGATAAGCTTCGACGTATCAATCGCTGCCGAACGGCGATACCAGTTTTATCGTATTGAGAGTATGTAGTTGCATGAAACAAAGAATTTTAACAACCGTACACTCCGCGAATATCGCAGAAACGCTCGGAATCCTCGATTTCGCTAAGATGTGACGATATCAATCGATACAGAACTGCGATACCAGTTTTATCGTATTAAGAGTGTGTAATTGAATAAAATGAAGGCTTTTGACACCCGTACACCCAGCCAAACTCTAAGAAACGGCGGGAATCCGCGATCTTTCGATTTCGCTAAGCTTCGACGTATCAATCGCTGTGGCACCACGATACAAGTTTTATCGTATTGAGAATGTGTAGTTGCATAAAGTAAAGGTTTTTGACACCCGTACACCCCGCGAATGTCGCAGAAACGCTCGGAATCCTCGATCTTTCGATTTCGCTAAGATGCGACGTATCAATCGATACAAAACAGCGATCCCGGTTTTATCGTATTGAGAGTGAGTAGTTGCATAGAATGAAGAATTTTGACACCCGTACACCCAGCCAAACTCTCAGAAACGGCGGGAATCCTCGATCTTTCGATTTCGCTAAGCTTCGACGTATCAATCGCCGCACAAGAGCGATACCAGTTTTATCGTATCGAGAGTGTGTAGTTGCATGAAACAAAGAATTTTGACACCCGTGCACCCCGCGAATGTCGCAGAAACACTCGGAATCCTCGATCTTTCGATTTCGTTAAAATGGGACGTATCAACCGCTGCAGAACTGCAATACTCGTTTTATCGTATTGAGAATGAGTAGTTGCATAAAATGAAGGGTTTTGAGACCCGTACACCCCGCGTATGTCGCTGAAACGCTCGAAATCCTCGATCTTTCTATTTCGCTAAGATGCGACGTATCAATCGCTGTAGCACAACGATACCAGTTTTATCGTATTGAGAATGTGTAGATGCATAAAATAAAGGTTTTTGACACCCGTACACCCCGCGAATGTCGCAGAAACGCTAGGAATCCTCGATCTTTCGATTTCGCTAAGATGCGACGTATCAATCGATACAAAACTGCGATACAACTTTTATCGTATTGAGAGTGTGTAGGTGCATAGAATGAAGAATTTTGACACCCGTACACCCCGCGAATGTCGCAGAAACAATCGGAATCCTCGATCTTTCGATTTCGCTAAGATGCGACGTATCAATCGCTGCAGAACTGCGATACCAGTTTTATCGTATTCAGAGTGTGTAGTTGCATGAAACTAAGAATTTTGACACCCGTACACTCCGCGAATGTCGCAGAAACACTCGGAATACTCGATCTTTCGATTTTGCTAAGATTCGACGTATCAATCGCTGCAGAACTGCGACACAGGTTTTATCGTATTGAGAGTGTGTAGTTGCATAAAATGAAGAATTTTGACATCCGTACACCCAGCCAAACTCTCAGAAACGGCGGGAATCCTCGATCTTTCGATTTCGCTAAGCTTCGACGTATCAATCGCCGCAGAAGAGCGATACCAGTTTTATCGTATCGAGAGTGTGTAGTTGCATGAAACAAAGAATTTTGAGACCCGTGCACCCCGCGAATGTCGCAGAAACACTCGGAATCCTCGATCTTTCGATTTCGCTAACATGCGACGTATCAATCGATACAGAACTGCGATACCAGTTTTATCGTATTGAGAGTGTGTAGTTGCATAAAATGAAGAATTTTGACACCCGTACACCCAGCCAAACTCTCAGAAGCGGCGGGAATCCTCGATCTTTCGATTTCGCCAAGCTTCGACGTATCAATCGCTGCAGAACTGCGATACCAGTTTTATCGTATTCAGAGTGTGTAGTTGCATGAAACAAAGAATTTGGACACCCGTACACCCCGCGAATGTTGCAGAAACATTCGAAATCCTCGATCATTCGATTTCGCTAAGATGCGACGTATGAATCGATACAGAACTGCGATACCAGTTTTATCGTACTGAGAGTGTGTAGTTGCATAAAATGAAGAATTTTGACATCCGTACACCCAGCCAAACTCTCAGAAACGGCGGGAATCCTCGATCTTTCGATTTCGCTAAGCTTCGACGTATCATTCGCCGCAGAACTGCGATACCAGTTTTATCATATTGAGAGTGTGTAGATGCATAAAGTAAAGGATTTTGACACCCGTACAACCCGCGAATGTCGCAGAAACGCTCGGAATACTCGATCTTTCGATTTCACTAAGATGCGACGTATCAATCGCTGCAGAACTGCGATACCGGTTTTATCGTATTGAGAATGTATAGTTGCATCGAATGAAGCATTTTGACATCCGTACACCCAGCCAAAGTCTCAGAAACGGCGGGAATCCTCGATCTTTCGATTTCGCTGAGCTTCGACGTATCAATCGCTGCAGAACTGCGATACCAGTTTTATCGTATTGAGAGTATGTAGTTGCATAAAACGAAGAATTTTGACACCCGTAAAACCAACCAAAGTCTCAGAAACGCCGAGAATCTTCGATCTCTCGATTTTGCTAAGTTTCGACGTATCAATCGCTGCAGAACTGCGATACCAGTTTTATCGTGTTGAGAGTGTGTAGTTGCATAGAATGAAGAATTTTGACACCCGTACACCCAGCCAAACTCTCAGAAACGGCGGGAATCCTCGAT
The DNA here is from genome assembly GCA_947507545.1 of Clistopyga incitator. Lineage (NCBI taxonomy): Eukaryota > Metazoa > Arthropoda > Insecta > Hymenoptera > Ichneumonidae > Clistopyga > Clistopyga incitator. Next base: position 4,146,647 of record OX382178.1, read on the forward strand.
CTTTCGATTTCGCTAAGCTTCGACGTATTAATCGCCGCAGAACTGCGATACCAGTTTTATCGTATTGAGAGTGTGTAGTTGGATGAAACAAAGAATTTTGACATCCGTACACTCAGCCAAACTTTCAGAAACGGCGGGAATCCGCGATCTTTTGATTTCGCTAAGCTTCGACGTATCAATCCCTGTAGCACAACGATACCAGTTTTATCGTGTTGAGAATGTGTAGATGCAAAAAATTAAGGTTCTTGACACCCGTACACCCCGCGAATGTCGCAGAAACGCTAGGAATCCTCGATCTTTCGATTTCGCTAAGATGCGACGTATCAATCGATACAAAACTGCGATACCACTTTTATCGTATTGAGAGTGTGTAGGTGCATAGAATGAAAAATTTTGACACCCGTACACCCCGCGAATGTCGCAGAAACACTCGGAATCCTCGATCTTTCGATTTCGCTAAGATGCGACGTATCAATCGCTGCAGAACTGCGATACCAGTTTTATCGTATTCAGAGTGTGTAGTTGCATGAAACTAAGAATTTTGACACCCGTACACTCCGCGAATGTCGCAGAAACACTCGGAATACTCGATCTTTCGATTTTGCTAAGATTCGACGTATCAATCGCTGCAGAACTGCGACACAGGTTTTATCGTATTGAGAGTGTGTAGTTGCATAAAATGAAGAATTTTGACATCCGTACACCCAGCCAAACTCTCAGAAACGGCGGGAATCCTCGATCTTTCGATTTCGGTAAGCTTATACGTATCAATCGCTGCAGTACCACGATACCAGTTTTATCGAATTGAGAGTATGTAGTTGCATGAAACGAAGAATTTTGACACCCGTACACCCAGCCAAAGTCTCAGAAACGCCGAGAATCTTCGATCTCTCGATTTCGCTAAGCTTCGACGTATCAATCGCCGCAGGACGGCGATACCAGTTTTATCGTATTGAGAGTGTGTAGTTGGATGAAACAATGAATTTTGACACCCGTACATCCCGCGAATGTCCCAGAAACACTCGGAATCCTCGATTTTTCGTTTTCGCTAAGATTCGACGTATCAATCGCTGCAGAACTGCGATACCAGTTTTATCGTATTGAGAGTGTGTAGTTGCATAAAATGAAGAATTTTGACACCCGTACACCCAGCCAAACTCTCAGAAACGGCGGAAATCCGCGATCTTTCGATTTCGCTAAGCTTCGACGTATCAATCGATGCAGTACCACGATACCAGTTTTATCCTATTAAGAATGTGTAGTTGCATGAAGTAAAGGATTTTGACACCCGTACACCCCGCGAATGTCGCAGAAACGCTCGGAATCCTCGATCTTTCGATTTCGCTAACATGCGACGTATCAATCGATACAAAACAGCGTTACCGGTTTTATCGTATTGAGAGTGTGTAGTTGCATAGAATGAAGAATTTTGACACCCGTACACCCAGCCAAACTCTCAGAAACGGCGGGAATCCTCGATCTTTCGATTTCGCTAAGCTTCGACGTATCAATCGCCGCACAAGAGCGATACCAGTTTTATCGTATCGAGAGTGTGTAGTTGCATGAAACAAAGAATTTTGATACCCGTGCACCCCGCGAATGTCGCAGAAACACTCGGAATCCTCGATCTTTCGATTTCGTTAAAATGCGACGTATCAACCGCTGCAGAACTGCAATACTCGTTTTATCGTATTGAGAATGAGTAGTTGCATAAAATGAAGGGTTTTGAGACCCGTACACCCCGCGTATGTCGCTGAAACGCTCGAAATCCTCGATCTTTCTATTTCGCTAAGATGCGACGTATCAATCGATACAGAACTGCGATACCAGTTTTATCGAATTGAGAGTGTGTAGTTGCATAGAATGAAGAATTTTGACACCCGTACACCCAGCCAAACTTTCAGAAACGGCGGGAAACCTCGATCTTTCGATTTCGCTAAGGTTCGACTTATCAATCTCTGGAGTACCACGATACCAGTCTTATCGTATTGAGAGTGTGGAGTTGCATGAAACAAAGAATTTTGACACCCGCACACCCCGCGAATGTCGCAGAAACACTCGGAGTTCTCGATCCTTCGATTTCGCTAAGATTCGACGTATCAATCGCTGCAGAACTGCAATACTCGGTTTATCGTATTCGAAATGTGTAGTTGCATGAAATGAAGGGTTTTGACACCGGTACACCCAGCCACACTCTTAGAAACGGCGGGAATCCGCGATCTTTCGATTTCGCTAAGCTTCGACGTATCAATCGCTGCAGCACCACGATACAAGTTTTATCGTATTGAGAATGTGTAGTTGCATAAAGTAATGATTTTTGACACCCGTACACCCCGCGAATGTCGCAGAAACGCTCGGAATCCTCGATCTTTCGATTTCGCTAAGATGCGACGTATCAATCGGTACAAAACAGCGATCCCGGTTTTATTGTATTGAGAGTGAGTAGTTGCATAGAATGAAGAATTTTGACACCCGTACACCCAGCCAAACTCTCAGAAACGGCGGGAATCCTCGATCTTTCGATTTCGCTAAGCTTCGACGTATCAATCGCCGCAGAAGAGCGATACCAGTTTTATCGTATCGAGAGTGTGTAGTTGCATGAAACAAAGACTTTTGAGACCCGTGCACCCCGCGAATGTCGCAGAAACACTCGGAATCCTCGATCTTTCGATTTCGCTAACATGCGACGTATCAATCGATACAGAACTGCGATACCAGTTTTATCGTATTGAGAGTGTGTAGTTGCATAAAATGAAGGGTTTTGAGACCCGTACACCCAGCCGAACTCTTAGAAACGGCGGGAATCCGCGATCTTTCGATTTCGCTAAGCTTCGACGTATCATTCGCTGCAGCACCACGATACCAGTTTTATCGTATTGAGAATGTGTAGTTGCATAAAGTAAAGGTTTTTGACACCCGTACACCCCGCGTATGTCGCTGAAACGCTCGAAATCCTCGATCTTTCTATTTCGCTAAGATGCGACGTATCAATCGATACAGAACTGCGATACCAGTTTTATCGAATTGAGAGTGTGTAGTTGCATAAAATGAAGAATTTTAACACCCGTACACCCAGCCAAACTCTCAGAAACGGCGGAAATCTTCGATCTTTCGATTTCGCTAAGCTTCGACGTATCAATCGCCGCAGGACTGCGATACAAGTTTTATCGTATTGAGAGTGGGTAGTTGGATGAAACAAAGAATTTTGACACCCGTACACCCCGCGAATGTCGCAGAAACGCCGAGAATCCTCGATCTTTCGATTTCGATAAGCTTCGACGTATCAATCGCTGCCGAACGGCGATACTAGTTTTATCGTATTGAGAGTATGTAGTTGCATGAAACAAAGAATTTTAACAACCGTACACTCCGCGAATATCGCAGAAACGCTCGGAATCCTCGATTTCGCTAAGATGTGACGATATCAATCGATACAGAACTGCGATACCAGTTTTATCGTATTAAGAGTGTGTAATTGAATAAAATGAAGGCTTTTGACACCCGTACACCCAGCCAAACTCTAAGAAACGGCGGGAATCCGCGATCTTTCGATTTCGCTAAGCTTCGACGTATCAATCGCTGTGGCACCACGATACAAGTTTTATCGTATTGAGAATGTGTAGTTGCATAAAGTAAAGGTTTTTGACACCCGTACACCCCGCGAATGTCGCAGAAACGCTCGGAATCCTCGATCTTTCGATTTCGCTAAGATGCGACGTATCAATCGATACAAAACAGCGATCCCGGTTTTATCGTATTGAGAGTGAGTAGTTGCATAGAATGAAGAATTTTGACACCCGTACACCCAGCCAAACTCTCAGAAACGGCGGGAATCCTCGATCTTTCGATTTCGCTAAGCTTCGACGTATCAATCGCCGCAGAAGAGCGATACCAGTTTTATCGTATCGAGAGTGTGTAGTTGCATGAAACAAAGAATTTTGACACCCGTGCACCCCGCGAATGTCGCAGAAACACTCGGAATCCTCGATCTTTCGATTTCGCTAACATGCGACGTATCAATCGATACTGCACTGCGATACCAGTTTTATCGTATTGAGAGTGTGTAGTTGCATAAAATGAAGAATTTTGACACCCGTACACCCAGCCAAACTCTCAGAAGCGGCGGGAATCCTCGATCTTTCGATTTCGCTAAGCTTCGACGTATCAATCGCCGCAGAACTGCGATACCAGTTTTATCGTATTGAGAGTGTGTAGTTGCATGAAACAAAGAATTTTGACACCCGTACACCCCGCGAATGTCGCAGAAACACTCGGAATCCTTGATCTTTCGATTTCGCTAAGATGCGACGTATGAATCGATACAGAACTGCGATACCAGTATTATCGTACTGAGAGTGTGTAGTTGCATAAAATGAAGAATTTTGACATCCGTACACCCAGCCAAACTCTCAGAAACGGCGGGAATCCTCGATCTTTCGATTTCGCTAAGCTTATACGTATCAATCGCTGCAGTACCACGATACCAGTTTTATCGAATTGAGAATGTGTAGTAGCATAAAGTAAAGGATTTTGACACCTGTACACCCCGCGAATGTCGAAGGAACGCTCGGAATCCTCGATATTTCGATTTCGCTAAGATGCGACGTATCAATCGCTGCAGAACTGCGATACCAGTTTTATCGTATTGAGAATGTATAGTTGCATCGAATGAAGCATTTTGACATCCGTACACCCAGTCAAAGTCTCAGAAACGCCGAGAATCCTCGATCTTTCGATTTCGCTAAGCTTCGACGTATCAATCGCTGCAGAACTGCGATACCAGTTTTATCGTATTGAGAGTATGTAGTTGCATAAAACGAAGAATTTTGACACCCGTACACCCAGCCAAAGTCTCAGAAACGCCGAGAATCTTCGATCTCTCGATTTCGCTAAGCTTCGACGTATCAATCGCCGCAGGACGGCGATACCAGTTTTATCGTATTGAGAGTGTGTAGTTGGATGAAACAATGAATTTTGACACCCGTACATCCCGCGAATGTCCCAGAAACACTCGGAATCCTCGATTTTTCGTTTTCGCTAAGATTCGACGTATCAATCGCTGCAGAACTGCGATACCAGTTTTATCGTATTGAGAGTGTGTAGTTGCATAAAATGAAGAATTTTGACACCCGTACACCCAGCCAAACTCTCAGAAACGGCGGAAATCCGCGATCTTTCGATTTCGCTAAGCTTCGACGTATCAAACGATGCAGTACCACGATACCAGTTTTATCCTATTAAGAATGTGTAGTTGCATGAAACAAAGAATTTTGACATCCGTACACTCAGCCAAATTCTCAGATACGGCGTGAATCCTCGATCTTTCGATTTCGCTAAGCTTCGACGTATCAATCGCCGCAGAACTGCGATACCAGTTTTATCGTATTGAGAGTGTGTAGTTGGATGAAACAAAGAATTTTGACATCTGTACACCCAGCCAAACTTTCAGAAACGGCGGGAGTCCGCGATCTTTTGATTTCGCTAAGCTTCGACGTATCAATCGCTGTAGCACAACGATACCAGTTTTATCGTATTGAGAATGTGTAGATGCATAAAATAAAGGTTTTTGACACCCGTACACCCCGCGAATGTCGCAGAAACGCTAGGAATCCTCGATCTTTCGATTTCGCTAAGATGCGACGTATCAATCGATACAAAACTGCGACACAGGTTTTATCGTATTGAGAGTGTGTAGTTGCATAAAATGAAGAATTTTGACATCCGTACACCCAGCCAAACTCTCAGAAACGGCGGGAATCCTCGATCTTTCGATTTCGCTAAGCTTCGACGTATCAATCGCCGCAGAAGAGCGATACCAGTTTTATCGTATCGAGAGTGTGTAGTTGCATGAAACAAAGAATTTTGAGACCCGTGCACCCCGCGAATGTCGCAGAAACACTCGGAATCCTCGATCTTTCGATTTCGCTAACATGCGACGTATCAATCGATACAGAACTGCGATACCAGTTTTATCGTATTGAGAGTGTGTAGTTGCATAAAATGAAGAATTTTGACACCCGTACACCCAGCCAAACTCTCAGAAGCGGCGGGAATCCTCGATCTTTCGATTTCGCCAAGCTTCGACGTATCAATCGCTGCAGAACTGCGATACCAGTTTTATCGTATTCAGAGTGTGTAGTTGCATGAAACAAAGAATTTGGACACCCGTACACCCCGCGAATGTTGCAGAAACATTCGAAATCCTCGATCATTCGATTTCGCTAAGATGCGACGTATGAATCGATACAGAACTGCGATACCAGTTTTATCGTACTGAGAGTGTGTAGTTGCATAAAATGAAGAATTTTGACATCCGTACACCCAGCCAAACTCTCAGAAACGGCGGGAATCCTCGATCTTTCGATTTCGCTAAGCTTCGACGTATCATTCGCCGCAGAACTGCGATACCAGTTTTATCATATTGAGAGTGTGTAGATGCATAAAGTAAAGGATTTTGACACCCGTACAACCCGCGAATGTCGCAGAAACGCTCGGAATACTCGATCTTTCGATTTCACTAAGATGCGACGTATCAATCGCTGCAGAACTGCGATACCGGTTTTATCGTATTGAGAATGTATAGTTGCATCGAATGAAGCATTTTGACATCCGTACACCCAGCCAAAGTCTCAGAAACGGCGGGAATCCTCGATCTTTCGATTTCGCTGAGCTTCGACGTATCAATCGCTGCAGAACTGCGATACCAGTTTTATCGTATTGAGAGTATGTAGTTGCATAAAACGAAGAATTTTGACACCCGTAAAACCAACCAAAGTCTCAGAAACGCCGAGAATCTTCGATCTCTCGATTTTGCTAAGTTTCGACGTATCAATCGCTGCAGAACTGCGATACCAGTTTTATCGTGTTGAGAGTGTGTAGTTGCATAGAATGAAGAATTTTGACACCCGTACACCCAGCCAAACTCTCAGAAACGGCGGGAATCCTCGATCTTTCGATTTCGCTAAGCTTCGACGTATTAATCGCCGCAGAACTGCGATACCAGTTTTATCGTATTGAGAGTGTGTAGTTGGATGAAACAAAGAATTTTGACATCCGTACACTCAGCCAAACTTTCAGAAACGGCGGGAATCCGCGATCTTTTGATTTCGCTAAGCTTCGACGTATCAATCCCTGTAGCACAACGATACCAGTTTTATCGTGTTGAGAATGTGTAGATGCAAAAAATTAAGGTTCTTGACACCCGTACACCCCGCGAATGTCGCAGAAACGCTAGGAATCCTCGATCTTTCGATTTCGCTAAGATGCGACGTATCAATCGATACAAAACTGCGATACCACTTTTATCGTATTGAGAGTGTGTAGGTGCATAGAATGAAAAATTTTGACACCCGTACACCCCGCGAATGTCGCAGAAACACTCGGAATCCTCGATCTTTCGATTTCGCTAAGATGCGACGTATCAATCGCTGCAGAACTGCGATACCAGTTTTATCGTATTCAGAGTGTGTAGTTGCATGAAACTAAGAATTTTGACACCCGTACACTCCGCGAATGTCGCAGAAACACTCGGAATACTCGATCTTTCGATTTTGCTAAGATTCGACGTATCAATCGCTGCAGAACTGCGACACAGGTTTTATCGTATTGAGAGTGTGTAGTTGCATAAAATGAAGAATTTTGACATCCGTACACCCAGCCAAACTCTCAGAAACGGCGGGAATCCTCGATCTTTCGATTTCGGTAAGCTTATACGTATCAATCGCTGCAGTACCACGATACCAGTTTTATCGAATTGAGAGTATGTAGTTGCATGAAACGAAGAATTTTGACACCCGTACACCCAGCCAAAGTCTCAGAAACGCCGAGAATCTTCGATCTCTCGATTTCGCTAAGCTTCGACGTATCAATCGCCGCAGGACGGCGATACCAGTTTTATCGTATTGAGAGTGTGTAGTTGGATGAAACAATGAATTTTGACACCCGTACATCCCGCGAATGTCCCAGAAACACTCGGAATCCTCGATTTTTCGTTTTCGCTAAGATTCGACGTATCAATCGCTGCAGAACTGCGATACCAGTTTTATCGTATTGAGAGTGTGTAGTTGCATAAAATGAAGAATTTTGACACCCGTACACCCAGCCAAACTCTCAGAAACGGCGGAAATCCGCGATCTTTCGATTTCGCTAAGCTTCGACGTATCAAACGATGCAGTACCACGATACCAGTTTTATCCTATTAAGAATGTGTAGTTGCATGAAGTAAAGGATTTTGACACCCGTACACCCCGCGAATGTCGCAGAAACGCTCGGAATCCTCGATCTTTCGATTTCGCTAACATGCGACGTATCAATCGATACAAAACAGCGATACCGGTTTTATCGTATTGAGAGTGTGTAGTTGCATAGAATGAAGAATTTTGACACCCGTACACCCAGCCAAACTCTCAGAAACGGCGGGAATCCTCGATCTTTCGATTTCGCTAAGCTTCGACGTATCAATCGCCGCACAAGAGCGATACCAGTTTTATCGTATCGAGAGTGTGTAGTTGCATGAAACAAAGAATTTTGATACCCGTGCACCCCGCGAATGTCGCAGAAACACTCGGAATCCTCGATCTTTCGATTTCGTTAAAATGCGACGTATCAACCGCTGCAGAACTGCAATACTCGTTTTATCGTATTGAGAATGAGTAGTTGCATAAAATGAAGGGTTTTGAGACCCGTACACCCCGCGTATGTCGCTGAAACGCTCGAAATCCTCGATCTTTCTATTTCGCTAAGATGCGACGTATCAATCGATACAGAACTGCGATACCAGTTTTATCGAATTGAGAGTGTGTAGTTGCATAGAATGAAGAATTTTGACACCCGTACACCCAGCCAAACTCTCAGAAACGGCGGAAATCCGCGATCTTTCGATTTCGCTAAGCTTCGACGTATCAAACGATGCAGTACCACGATACCAGTTTTATCGTATTGAGAGTGTGGAGTTGCATGAAACAAAGAATTTTGACACCCGCACACCCCGCGAATGTCGCAGAAACACTCGGAGTTCTCGATCCTTCGATTTCGCTAAGATTCGACGTATCAATCGCTGCAGAACTGCAATACTCGGTTTATCGTATTCGAAATGTGTAGTTGCATGAAATGAAGGGTTTTGACACCGGTACACCCAGCCACACTCTTAGAAACGGCGGGAATCCGCGATCTTTCGATTTCGCTAAGCTTCGACGTATCAATCGCTGCAGCACCACGATACAAGTTTTATCGTATTGAGAATGTGTAGTTGCATAAAGTAATGATTTTTGACACCCGTACACCCCGCGAATGTCGCAGAAACGCTCGGAATCCTCGATCTTTCGATTTCGCTAAGATGCGACGTATCAATCGGTACAAAACAGCGATCCCGGTTTTATTGTATTGAGAGTGAGTAGTTGCATAGAATGAAGAATTTTGACACCCGTACACCCAGCCAAACTCTCAGAAACGGCGGGAATCCTCGATCTTTCGATTTCGCTAAGCTTCGACGTATCAATCGCCGCAGAAGAGCGATACCAGTTTTATCGTATCGAGAGTGTGTAGTTGCATGAAACAAAGACTTTTGAGACCCGTGCACCCCGCGAATGTCGCAGAAACACTCGGAATCCTCGATCTTTCGATTTCGTTAAAATGCGACGTATCAACCGCTGCAGAACTGCAATACTCGTTTTATCGTATTGAGAATGAGTAGTTGCATAAAATGAAGGGTTTTGAGACCCGTACACCCCGCGTATGTCGCTGAAACGCTCGAAATCCTCGATCTTTCTATTTCGCTAAGATGCGACGTATCAATCGATACAGAACTGCGATACCAGTTTTATCGAATTGAGAGTGTGTAGTTGCATAGAATGAAGAATTTTGACACCCGTACACCCAGCCAAACTTTCAGAAACGGCGGGAAACCTCGATCTTTCGATTTCGCTAAGGTTCGACTTATCAATCTCTGGAGTACCACGATACCAGTCTTATCGTATTGAGAGTGTGGAGTTGCATGAAACAAAGAATTTTGACACCCGCACACCCCGCGAATGTCGCAGAAACACTCGGAGTTCTCGATCCTTCGATTTCGCTAAGATTCGACGTATCAATCGCTGCAGAACTGCAATACTCGGTTTATCGTATTCGAAATGTGTAGTTGCATGAAATGAAGGGTTTTGACACCGGTACACCCAGCCACACTCTTAGAAACGGCGGGAATCCGCGATCTTTCGATTTCGCTAAGCTTCGACGTATCAATCGCTGCAGCACCACGATACAAGTTTTATCGTATTGAGAATGTGTAGTTGCATAAAGTAATGGTTTTTGACACCCGTACACCCCGCGAATGTCGCAGAAACGCTCGGAATCCTCGATCTTTCGATTTCGCTAAGATGCGACGTATCAATCGATACAAAACAGCGATCCCGGTTTTATCGTATTGAGAGTGAGTAGTTGCATAGAATGAAGAATTTTGACACCCGTACACCCAGCCAAACTCTCAGAAACGGCGGGAATCCTCGATCTTTCGATTTCGCTAAGCTTCGACGTATCAATCGCCGCAGAAGAGCGATACCAGTTTTATCGTATCGAGAGTGTGTAGTTGCATGAAACAAAGACTTTTGAGACCCGTGCACCCCGCGAATGTCGCAGAAACACTCGGAATCCTCGATCTTTCGATTTCGCTAACATGCGACGTATCAATCGATACAGAACTGCGATACCAGTTTTATCGTATTGAGAGTGTGTAGTTGCATAAAATGAAGGGTTTTGAGGCCCGTACACCCAGCCAAACTCTTAGAAACGGCGGGAATCCGCGATCTTTCGATTTCGCTAAGCTTCGAAGTATCATTCGCTGCAGCACCACGATACCAGTTTTATCGTATTGAGAATGTGTAGTTGCATAAAGTAAAGGTTTTTGACACCCGTACACCCCGCGTATGTCGCTGAAACGCTCGAAATCCTCGATCTTCCTATTTCGCTAAGATGCGACGTATCAATCGATACAGAACTGCGATACCAGTTTTATCGAATTGAGAGTGTGTAGTTGCATAGAATAAAGGATTTTGACACCCGTACACCCAGCCAAAGTCTCAGAAACGCCGAGAACCCTCGATCTCTCGATTTCGCTAAGCTTCGACGTATCAATCGCTGCAGAACAGCGATACCAGTTTTATCGTATTGAGAGTGTGTAGTTGCATAAAATGAAGAATTTTAACACCCGTACACCCAGCCAAACTCTCAGAAACGGCGGAAATCTTCGATCTTTCGATTTCGCTAAGCTTCGACGTATCAATCGCCGCAGGACTGCGATACAAGTTTTATCGTATTGAGAGTGGGTAGTTGGATGAAACAAAGAATTTTGACACCCGTACACCCCGCGAATGTCGCAGAAACGCCGAGAATCCTCGATCTTTCGATTTCGATAAGCTTCGACGTATCAATCGCTGCCGAACGGCGATACCAGTTTTATCGTATTGAGAGTATGTAGTTGCATGAAACAAAGAATTTTAACAACCGTACACTCCGCGAATATCGCAGAAACGCTCGGAATCCTCGATTTCGCTAAGATGTGACGATATCAATCGATACAGAACTGCGATACCAGTTTTATCGTATTAAGAGTGTGTAATTGAATAAAATGAAGGCTTTTGACACCCGTACACCCAGCCAAACTCTAAGAAACGGCGGGAATCCGCGATCTTTCGATTTCGCTAAGCTTCGACGTATCAATCGCTGTGGCACCACGATACAAGTTTTATCGTATTGAGAATGTGTAGTTGCATAAAGTAAAGGTTTTTGACACCCGTACACCCCGCGAATGTCGCAGAAACGCTCGGAATCCTCGATCTTTCGATTTCGCTAAGATGCGACGTATCAATCGATACAAAACAGCGATCCCGGTTTTATCGTATTGAGAGTGAGTAGTTGCATAGAATGAAGAATTTTGACACCCGTACACCCAGCCAAACTCTCAGAAACGGCGGGAATCCTCGATCTTTCGATTTCGCTAAGCTTCGACGTATCAATCGCCGCACAAGAGCGATACCAGTTTTATCGTATCGAGACTGTGTAGTTGCATGAAACAAAGAATTTTGACACCCGTGCACCCCGCGAATGTCGCAGAAACACTCGGAATCCTCGATCTTTCGATTTCGTTAAAATGGGACGTATCAACCGCTGCAGAACTGCAATACTCGTTTTATCGTATTGAGAATGAGTAGTTGCATAAAATGAAGGGTTTTGAGACCCGTACACCCCGCGTATGTCGCTGAAACGCTCGAAATCCTCGATCTTTCTATTTCGCTAAGATGCGACGTATCAATCGATACAGTACTGCGATACCAGTTTTATCGAATTGAGAGTCTGTAGTTGCATAGAATGAAGAATTTTGACACCCGTACACCCAGCCAAACTTTCAGAAACGGCGGGAAACCTCGATCTTTCGATTTCGCTAAGGTTCGACTTATCAATCTCTGGAGTACCACGATACCAGTCTTATCGTATTGAGAGTGTGGAGTTGCATGAAACAAAGAATTTTGACACCCGCACACCCCGCGAATGTCGCAGAAACACTCGGAGTTCTCGATCCTTCGATTTCGCTAAGATTCGACGTATCAATCGCTGCAGAACTGCAATACTCGGTTTATCGTATTCGAAATGTGTAGTTGCATGAAATGAAGGGTTTTGACACCGGTACACCCAGCCACACTCTTAGAAACGGCGGGAATCCGCGATCTTTCGATTTCGCTAAGCTTCGACGTATCAATCGCTGCAGCACCACGATACAAGTTTTATCGTATTGAGAATGTGTAGTTGCATAAAGTAATGGTTTTTGACACCCGTACACCCCGCGAATGTCGCAGAAACGCTCGGAATCCTCGATCTTTCGATTTCGCTAAGATGCGACGTATCAATCGATACAAAACAGCGATCCCGGTTTTATCGTATTGAGAGTGAGTAGTTGCATAGAATGAAGAATTTTGACACCCGTACACCCAGCCAAACTCTCAGAAACGGCGGGAATCCTCGATCTTTCGATTTCGCTAAGCTTCGACGTATCAATCGCCGCAGAAGAGCGATACCAGTTTTATCGTATCGAGAGTGTGTAGTTGCATGAAACAAAGACTTTTGAGACCCGTGCACCCCGCGAATGTCGCAGAAACACTCGGAATCCTCGATGTTTCGATTTCGCTAACATGCGACGTATCAATCGATACAGAACTGCGATACCAGTTTTATCGTATTGAGAGTGTGTAGTTGCATAAAATGAAGGGTTTTGAGGCCCGTACACCCAGCCAAACTCTTAGAAACGGCGGGAATCCGCGATCTTTCGATTTCGCTAAGCTTCGAAGTATCATTCGCTGCAGCACCACGATACCAGTTTTATCGTATTGAGAATGTGTAGTTGCATAAAGTAAAGGTTTTTGACACCCGTACACCCCGCGTATGTCGCTGAAACGCTCGAAATCCTCGATCTTCCTATTTCGCTAAGATGCGACGTATCAATCGATACAGAACTGCGATACCAGTTTTATCGAATTGAGAGTGTGTAGTTGCATAGAATAAAGGATTTTGACACCCGTACACCCAGCCAAAGTCTCAGAAACGCCGAGAACCCTCGATCTCTCGATTTCGCTAAGCTTCGACGTATCAATCGCTGCAGAACAGCGATACCAGTTTTATCGTATTGAGAGTGTGTAGTTGCATAAAATGAAGAATTTTAACACCCGTACACCCAGCCAAACTCTCAGAAACGGCGGAAATCTTCGATCTTTCGATTTCGCTAAGCTTCGACGTATCAATCGCCGCAGGACTGCGATACAAGTTTTATCGTATTGAGAGTGGGTAGTTGGATGAAACAAAGAATTTTGACACCCGTACACCCCGCGAATGTCGCAGAAACGCCGAGAATCCTCGATCTTTCGATTTCGATAAGCTTCGACGTATCAATCGCTGCCGAACGGCGATACCAGTTTTATCGTATTGAGAGTATGTAGTTGCATGAAACAAAGAATTTTAACAACCGTACACTCCGCGAATATCGCAGAAACGCTCGGAATCCTCGATTTCGCTAAGATGTGACGATATCAATCGATACAGAACTGCGATACCAGTTTTATCGTATTAAGAGTGTGTAATTGAATAAAATGAAGGCTTTTGACACCCGTACACCCAGCCAAACTCTAAGAAACGGCGGGAATCCGCGATCTTTCGATTTCGCTAAGCTTCGACGTATCAATCGCTGTGGCACCACGATACAAGTTTTATCGTATTGAGAATGTGTAGTTGCATAAAGTAAAGGTTTTTGACACCCGTACACCCCGCGAATGTCGCAGAAACGCTCGGAATCCTCGATCTTTCGATTTCGCTAAGATGCGACGTATCAATCGATACAAAACAGCGATCCCGGTTTTATCGTATTGAGAGTGAGTAGTTGCATAGAATGAAGAATTTTGACACCCGTACACCCAGCCAAACTCTCAGAAACGGCGGGAATCCTCGATCTTTCGATTTCGCTAAGCTTCGACGTATCAATCGCCGCAGAACTGCGATACCAGTTTTATCGTATCGAGAGTGTGTAGTTGCATGAAACAAAGAATTTTGAGACCCGTGCACCCCGCGAATGTCGCAGAAACACTCGGAATCCTCGATCTTTCGATTTCGCTAACATGCGACGTATCAATCGATACAGAACTGCGATACCAGTTTTATCGTATTGAGAGTGTGTAGTTGCATAAAATGAAGAATTTTGACACCCGTACACCCAGCCAAACTCTCAGAAGCGGCGGGAATCCTCGATCTTTCGATTTCGCCAAGCTTCGACGTATCAATCGCCGCAGAACTGCGATACCAGTTTTATCGTATTGAGAGTGTGTAGTTGCATGAAACAAAGAATTTTGACACCCGTACACCCCGCGAATGTCGCAGAAACACTCGGAATCCTTGATCTTTCGATTTCGCCAAGATGCGACGTATGAATCGATACAGAACTGCGATACCAGTATTATCGTACTGAGAGTGTGTAGTTGCATAAAATGAAGAATTTTGACATCCGTACACCCAGCCAAACTCTCAGAAACGGCGGGAATCCTCGATCTTTCGATTTCGCTAAGCTTATACGTATCAATCGCTGCAGTACCACGATACCAGTTTTATCGAATTGAGAATGTGTAGTAGCATAAAGTAAAGGATTTTGACACCTGTACACCCCGCGAATGTCGAAGGAACGCTCGGAATCCTCGATATTTCGATTTCGCTAAGATGCGACGTATCAATCGCTGCAGAACTGCGATACCAGTTTTATCGTATTGAGAATGTATAGTTGCATCGAATGAAGCATTTTGACATCCGTACACCCAGTCAAAGTCTCAGAAACGCCGAGAATCCTCGATCTTTCGATTTCGCTAAGCTTCGACGTATCAATCGCTGCAGAACTGCGATACCAGTTTTATCGTATTGAGAGTATGTAGTTGCATGAAACGAAGAATTTTGACACCCGTACACCCAGCCAAAGTCTCAGAAACGCCGAGAATCTTCGATCTCTCGATTTCGCTAAGCTTCGACGTATCAATCGCCGCAGGACGGCGATACCAGTTTTATCGTATTGAGAGTGTGTAGTTGGATGAAACAATGAATTTTGACACCCGTACATCCCGCGAATGTCCCAGAAACACTCGGAATCCTCGATTTTTCGTTTTCGCTAAGATTCGACGTATCAATCGCTGCAGAACTGCGATACCAGTTTTATCGTATTGAGAGTGTGTAGCTGCATAAAATGAAGAATTTTGACACCCGTACACCCAGCCAAACTCTCAGAAACGGCGGAAATCCGCGATCTTTCGATTTCGCTAAGCTTCGACGTATCAAACGATGCAGTACCACGATACCAGTTTTATCCTATTAAGAATGTGTAGTTGCATGAAACAAAGAATTTTGACATCCGTACACTCAGCCAAATTCTCAGATACGGCGTGAATCCTCGATCTTTCGATTTCGCTAAGCTTCGACGTATCAATCGCCGCAGAACTGCGATACCAGTTTTATCGTATTGAGAGTGTGTAGTTGGATGAAACAAAGAATTTTGACATCTGTACACCCAGCTAAACTTTCAGAAACGGCGGGAGTCCGCGATCTTTTGATTTCGCTAAGCTTCGACGTATCAATCGCTGTAGCACAACGATACCAGTTTTATCGTATTGAGAATGTGTAGATGCATAAAATAAAGGTTTTTGACACCCGTACACCCCGCGAATGTCGCAGAAACGCTAGGAATCCTCGATCTTTCGATTTCGCTAAGATGCGACGTATCAATCGATACAAAACTGCGATACAACTTTTATCGTATTGAGAGTGTGTAGGTGCATAGAATGAAGAATTTTGACACCCGTACACCCCGCGAATGTCGCAGAAACAATCGGAATCCTCGATCTTTCGATTTCGCTAAGATGCGACGTATCAATCGCTGCAGAACTGCGATACCAGTTTTATCGTATTCAGAGTGTGTAGTTGCATGAAACTAAGAATTTTGACACCCGTACACTCCGCGAATGTCGCAGAAACACTCGGAATACTCGATCTTTCGATTTTGCTAAGATTCGACGTATCAATCGCTGCAGAACTGCGACACAGGTTTTATCGTATTGAGAGTGTGTAGTTGCATAAAATGAAGAATTTTGACATCCGTACACCCAGCCAAACTCTCAGAAACGGCGGGAATCCTCGATCTTTCGATTTCGCTAAGCTTCGACGTATCAATCGCCGCAGAAGAGCGATACCAGTTTTATCGTATCGAGAGTGTGTAGTTGCATGAAACAAAGAATTTTGAGACCCGTGCACCCCGCGAATGTCGCAGAAACACTCGGAATCCTCGATCTTTCGATTTCGCTAACATGCGACGTATCAATCGATACAGAACTGCGATACCAGTTTTATCGTATTGAGAGTGTGTAGTTGCATAAAATGAAGAATTTTGACACCCGTACACCCAGCCAAACTCTCAGAAGCGGCGGGAATCCTCGATCTTTCGATTTCGCCAAGCTTCGACGTATCAATCGCTGCAGAACTGCGATACCAGTTTTATCGTATTCAGAGTGTGTAGTTGCATGAAACAAAGAATTTGGACACCCGTACACCCCGCGAATGTTGCAGAAACATTCGAAATCCTCGATCATTCGATTTCGCTAAGATGCGACGTATGAATCGATACAGAACTGCGATACCAGTTTTATCGTACTGAGAGTGTGTAGTTGCATAAAATGAAGAATTTTGACATCCGTACACCCAGCCAAACTCTCAGAAACGGCGGGAATCCTCGATCTTTCGATTTCGCTAAGCTTCGACGTATCATTCGCCGCAGAACTGCGATACCAGTTTTATCATATTGAGAGTGTGTAGATGCATAAAGTAAAGGATTTTGACACCCGTACAACCCGCGAATGTCGCAGAAACGCTCGGAATACTCGATCTTTCGATTTCACTAAGATGCGACGTATCAATCGCTGCAGAACTGCGATACCGGTTTTATCGTATTGAGAATGTATAGTTGCATCGAATGAAGCATTTTGACATCCGTACACCCAGCCAAAGTCTCAGAAACGGCGGGAATCCTCGATCTTTCGATTTCGCTGAGCTTCGACGTATCAATCGCTGCAGAACTGCGATACCAGTTTTATCGTATTGAGAGTATGTAGTTGCATAAAACGAAGAATTTTGACACCCGTAAAACCAACCAAAGTCTCAGAAACGCCGAGAATCTTCGATCTCTCGATTTTGCTAAGTTTCGACGTATCAATCGCTGCAGAACTGCGATACCAGTTTTATCGTGTTGAGAGTGTGTAGTTGCATAGAATGAAGAATTTTGACACCCGTACACCCAGCCAAACTCTCAGAAACGGCGGGAATCCTCGATCTTTCGATTTCGCTAAGCTTCGACGTATTAATCGCCGCAGAACTGCGATACCAGTTTTATCGTATTGAGAGTGTGTAGTTGGATGAAACAAAGAATTTTGACATCCGTACACTCAGCCAAACTTTCAGAAACGGCGGGAATCCGCGATCTTTTGATTTCGCTAAGCTTCGACGTATCAATCCCTGTAGCACAACGATACCAGTTTTATCGTGTTGAGAATGTGTAGATGCAAAAAATGAAGGTTCTTGACACCCGTACACCCCGCGAATGTCGCAGAAACGCTAGGAATCCTCGATCTTTCGATTTCGCTAAGATGCGACGTATCAATCGATACAAAACTGCGATACCACTTTTATCGTATTGAGAGTGTGTAGGTGCATAGAATGAAAAATTTTGACACCCGTACACCCCGCGAATGTCGCAGAAACACTCGGAATCCTCGATCTTTCGATTTCGCTAAGATGCGACGTATCAATCGCTGCAGAACTGCGATACCAGTTTTATCGTATTCAGAGTGTGTAGTTGCATGAAACTAAGAATTTTGACACCCGTACACTCCGCGAATGTCGCAGAAACACTCGGAATACTCGATCTTTCGATTTTGCTAAGATTCGACGTATCAATCGCTGCAGAACTGCGACACAGGTTTTATCGTATTGAGAGTGTGTAGTTGCATAAAATGAAGAATTTTGACATCCGTACACCCAGCCAAACTCTCAGAAACGGCGGGAATCCTCGATCTTTCGATTTCGGTAAGCTTATACGTATCAATCGCTGCAGTACCACGATACCAGTTTTATCGAATTGAGAGTATGTAGTTGCATGAAACGAAGAATTTTGACACCCGTACACCCAGCCAAAGTCTCAGAAACGCCGAGAATCTTCGATCTCTCGATTTCGCTAAGCTTCGACGTATCAATCGCCGCAGGACGGCGATACCAGTTTTATCGTATTGAGAGTGTGTAGTTGGATGAAACAATGAATTTTGACACCCGTACATCCCGCGAATGTCCCAGAAACACTCGGAATCCTCGATTTTTCGTTTTCGCTAAGATTCGACGTATCAATCGCTGCAGAACTGCGATACCAGTTTTATCGTATTGAGAGTGTGTAGTTGCATAAAATGAAGAATTTTGACACCCGTACACCCAGCCAAACTCTCAGAAACGGCGGAAATCCGCGATCTTTCGATTTCGCTAAGCTTCGACGTATCAATCGATGCAGTACCACGATACCAGTTTTATCCTATTAAGAATGTGTAGTTGCATGAAGTAAAGGATTTTGACACCCGTACACCCCGCGAATGTCGCAGAAACGCTCGGAATCCTCGATCTTTCGATTTCGCTAACATGCGACGTATCAATCGATACAAAACAGCGTTACCGGTTTTATCGTATTGAGAGTGTGTAGTTGCATAGAATGAAGAATTTTGACACCCGTACACCCAGCCAAACTCTCAGAAACGGCGGGAATCCTCGATCTTTCGATTTCGCTAAGCTTCGACGTATCAATCGCCGCACAAGAGCGATACCAGTTTTATCGTATCGAGAGTGTGTAGTTGCATGAAACAAAGAATTTTGATACCCGTGCACCCCGCGAATGTCGCAGAAACACTCGGAATCCTCGATCTTTCGATTTCGTTAAAATGCGACGTATCAACCGCTGCAGAACTGCAATACTCGTTTTATCGTATTGAGAATGAGTAGTTGCATAAAATGAAGGGTTTGGAGACCCGTACACCCCGCGTATGTCGCTGAAACGCTCGAAATCCTCGATCTTTCTATTTCGCTAAGATGCGACGTATCAATCGATACAGAACTGCGATACCAGTTTTATCGAATTGAGAGTGTGTAGTTGCATAGAATGAAGAATTTTGACACCCGTACACCCAGCCAAACTTTCAGAAACGGCGGGAAACCTCGATCTTTCGATTTCGCTAAGGTTCGACTTATCAATCTCTGGAGTACCACGATACCAGTCTTATCGTATTGAGAGTGTGGAGTTGCATGAAACAAAGAATTTTGACACCCGCACACCCCGCGAATGTCGCAGAAACACTCGGAGTTCTCGATCCTTCGATTTCGCTAAGATTCGACGTATCAATCGCTGCAGAACTGCAATACTCGGTTTATCGTATTCGAAATGTGTAGTTGCATGAAATGAAGGGTTTTGACACCGGTACACCCAGCCACACTCTTAGAAACGGCGGGAATCCGCGATCTTTCGATTTCGCTAAGCTTCGACGTATCAATCGCTGCAGCACCACGATACAAGTTTTATCGTATTGAGAATGTGTAGTTGCATAAAGTAATGATTTTTGACACCCGTACACCCCGCGAATGTCGCAGAAACGCTCGGAATCCTCGATCTTTCGATTTCGCTAAGATGCGACGTATCAATCGGTACAAAACAGCGATCCCGGTTTTATTGTATTGAGAGTGAGTAGTTGCATAGAATGAAGAATTTTGACACCCGTACACCCAGCCAAACTCTCAGAAACGGCGGGAATCCTCGATCTTTCGATTTCGCTAAGCTTCGACGTATCAATCGCCGCAGAAGAGCGATACCAGTTTTATCGTATCGAGAGTGTGTAGTTGCATGAAACAAAGACTTTTGAGACCCGTGCACCCCGCGAATGTCGCAGAAACACTCGGAATCCTCGATCTTTCGATTTCGCTAACATGCGACGTATCAATCGATACAGAACTGCGATACCAGTTTTATCGTATTGAGAGTGTGTAGTTGCATAAAATGAAGGGTTTTGAGACCCGTACACCCAGCCGAACTCTTAGAAACGGCGGGAATCCGCGATCTTTCGATTTCGCTAAGCTTCGACGTATCATTCGCTGCAGCACCACGATACCAGTTTTATCGTATTGAGAATGTGTAGTTGCATAAAGTAAAGGTTTTTGACACCCGTACACCCCGCGTATGTCGCTGAAACGCTCGAAATCCTCGATCTTTCTATTTCGCTAAGATGCGACGTATCAATCGATACAGAACTGCGATACCAGTTTTATCGAATTGAGAGTGTGTAGTTGCATAAAATGAAGAATTTTAACACCCGTACACCCAGCCAAACTCTCAGAAACGGCGGAAATCTTCGATCTTTCGATTTCGCTAAGCTTCGACGTATCAATCGCCGCAGGACTGCGATACAAGTTTTATCGTATTGAGAGTGGGTAGTTGGATGAAACAAAGAATTTTGACACCCGTACACCCCGCGAATGTCGCAGAAACGCCGAGAATCCTCGATCTTTCGATTTCGATAAGCTTCGACGTATCAATCGCTGCCGAACGGCGATACTAGTTTTATCGTATTGAGAGTATGTAGTTGCATGAAACAAAGAATTTTAACAACCGTACACTCCGCGAATATCGCAGAAACGCTCGGAATCCTCGATTTCGCTAAGATGTGACGATATCAATCGATACAGAACTGCGATACCAGTTTTATCGTATTAAGAGTGTGTAATTGAATAAAATGAAGGCTTTTGACACCCGTACACCCAGCCAAACTCTAAGAAACGGCGGGAATCCGCGATCTTTCGATTTCGCTAAGCTTCGACGTATCAATCGCTGTGGCACCACGATACAAGTTTTATCGTATTGAGAATGTGTAGTTGCATAAAGTAAAGGTTTTTGACACCCGTACACCCCGCGAATGTCGCAGAAACGCTCGGAATCCTCGATCTTTCGATTTCGCTAAGATGCGACGTATCAATCGATACAAAACAGCGATCCCGGTTTTATCGTATTGAGAGTGAGTAGTTGCATAGAATGAAGAATTTTGACACCCGTACACCCAGCCAAACTCTCAGAAACGGCGGGAATCCTCGATCTTTCGATTTCGCTAAGCTTCGACGTATCAATCGCCGCAGAAGAGCGATACCAGTTTTATCGTATCGAGAGTGTGTAGTTGCATGAAACAAAGAATTTTGACACCCGTGCACCCCGCGAATGTCGCAGAAACACTCGGAATCCTCGATCTTTCGATTTCGCTAACATGCGACGTATCAATCGATACTGCACTGCGATACCAGTTTTATCGTATTGAGAGTGTGTAGTTGCATAAAATGAAGAATTTTGACACCCGTACACCCAGCCAAACTCTCAGAAGCGGCGGGAATCCTCGATGTTTCGATTTCGCTAAGCTTCGACGTATCAATCGCCGCAGAACTGCGATACCAGTTTTATCGTATTGAGAGTGTGTAGTTGCATGAAACAAAGAATTTTGACACCCGTACACCCCGCGAATGTCGCAGAAACACTCGGAATCCTTGATCTTTCGATTTCGCTAAGATGCGACGTATGAATCGATACAGAACTGCGATACCAGTATTATCGTACTGAGAGTGTGTAGTTGCATAAAATGAAGAATTTTGACATCCGTACACCCAGCCAAACTCTCAGAAACGGCGGGAATCCTCGATCTTTCGATTTCGCTAAGCTTATACGTATCAATCGCTGCAGTACCACGATACCAGTTTTATCGAATTGAGAATGTGTAGTAGCATAAAGTAAAGGATTTTGACACCTGTACACCCCGCGAATGTCGAAGGAACGCTCGGAATCCTCGATATTTCGATTTCGCTAAGATGCGACGTATCAATCGCTGCAGAACTGCGATACCAGTTTTATCGTATTGAGAATGTATAGTTGCATCGAATGAAGCATTTTGACATCCGTACACCCAGTCAAAGTCTCAGAAACGCCGAGAATCCTCGATCTTTCGATTTCGCTAAGCTTCGACGTATCAATCGCTGCAGAACTGCGATACCAGTTTTATCGTATTGAGAGTATGTAGTTGCATAAAACGAAGAATTTTGACACCCGTACACCCAGCCAAAGTCTCAGAAACGCCGAGAATCTTCGATCTCTCGATTTCGCTAAGCTTCGACGTATCAATCGCCGCAGGACGGCGATACCAGTTTTATCGTATTGAGAGTGTGTAGTTGGATGAAACAATGAATTTTGACACCCGTACATCCCGCGAATGTCCCAGAAACACTCGGAATCCTCGATTTTTCGTTTTCGCTAAGATTCGACGTATCAATCGCTGCAGAACTGCGATACCAGTTTTATCGTATTGAGAGTGTGTAGTTGCATAAAATGAAGAATTTTGACACCCGTACACCCAGCCAAACTCTCAGAAACGGCGGAAATCCGCGATCTTTCGATTTCGCTAAGCTTCGACGTATCAAACGATGCAGTACCACGATACCAGTTTTATCCTATTAAGAATGTGTAGTTGCATGAAACAAAGAATTTTGACATCCGTACACTCAGCCAAATTCTCAGATACGGCGTGAATCCTCGATCTTTCGATTTCGCTAAGCTTCGACGTATCAATCGCCGCAGAACTGCGATACCAGTTTTATCGTATTGAGAGTGTGTAGTTGGATGAAACAAAGAATTTTGACATCTGTACACCCAGCCAAACTTTCAGAAACGGCGGGAGTCCGCGATCTTTTGATTTCGCTAAGCTTCGACGTATCAATCGCTGTAGCACAACGATACCAGTTTTATCGTATTGAGAATGTGTAGATGCATAAAATAAAGGTTTTTGACACCCGTACACCCCGCGAATGTCGCAGAAACGCTAGGAATCCTCGATCTTTCGATTTCGCTAAGATGCGACGTATCAATCGATACAAAACTGCGACACAGGTTTTATCGTATTGAGAGTGTGTAGTTGCATAAAATGAAGAATTTTGACATCCGTACACCCAGCCAAACTCTCAGAAACGGCGGGAATCCTCGATCTTTCGATTTCGCTAAGCTTCGACGTATCAATCGCCGCAGAAGAGCGATACCAGTTTTATCGTATCGAGAGTGTGTAGTTGCATGAAACAAAGAATTTTGAGACCCGTGCACCCCGCGAATGTCGCAGAAACACTCGGAATCCTCGATCTTTCGATTTCGCTAACATGCGACGTATCAATCGATACAGAACTGCGATACCAGTTTTATCGTATTGAGAGTGTGTAGTTGCATAAAATGAAGAATTTTGACACCCGTACACCCAGCCAAACTCTCAGAAGCGGCGGGAATCCTCGATCTTTCGATTTCGCCAAGCTTCGACGTATCAATCGCTGCAGAACTGCGATACCAGTTTTATCGTATTCAGAGTGTGTAGTTGCATGAAACAAAGAATTTGGACACCCGTACACCCCGCGAATGTTGCAGAAACATTCGAAATCCTCGATCATTCGATTTCGCTAAGATGCGACGTATGAATCGATACAGAACTGCGATACCAGTTTTATCGTACTGAGAGTGTGTAGTTGCATAAAATGAAGAATTTTGACATCCGTACACCCAGCCAAACTCTCAGAAACGGCGGGAATCCTCGATCTTTCGATTTCGCTAAGCTTCGACGTATCATTCGCCGCAGAACTGCGATACCAGTTTTATCATATTGAGAGTGTGTAGATGCATAAAGTAAAGGATTTTGACACCCGTACAACCCGCGAATGTCGCAGAAACGCTCGGAATACTCGATCTTTCGATTTCACTAAGATGCGACGTATCAATCGCTGCAGAACTGCGATACCGGTTTTATCGTATTGAGAATGTATAGTTGCATCGAATGAAGCATTTTGACATCCGTACACCCAGCCAAAGTCTCAGAAACGGCGGGAATCCTCGATCTTTCGATTTCGCTGAGCTTCGACGTATCAATCGCTGCAGAACTGCGATACCAGTTTTATCGTATTGAGAGTATGTAGTTGCATAAAACGAAGAATTTTGACACCCGTAAAACCAACCAAAGTCTCAGAAACGCCGAGAATCTTCGATCTCTCGATTTTGCTAAGTTTCGACGTATCAATCGCTGCAGAACTGCGATACCAGTTTTATCGTGTTGAGAGTGTGTAGTTGCATAGAATGAAGAATTTTGACACCCGTACACCCAGCCAAACTCTCAGAAACGGCGGGAATCCTCGATCTTTCGATTTCGCTAAGCTTCGACGTATTAATCGCCGCAGAACTGCGATACCAGTTTTATCGTATTGAGAGTGTGTAGTTGGATGAAACAAAGAATTTTGACATCCGTACACTCAGCCAAACTTTCAGAAACGGCGGGAATCCGCGATCTTTTGATTTCGCTAAGCTTCGACGTATCAATCCCTGTAGCACAACGATACCAGTTTTATCGTGTTGAGAATGTGTAGATGCAAAAAATTAAGGTTCTTGACACCCGTACACCCCGCGAATGTCGCAGAAACGCTAGGAATCCTCGATCTTTCGATTTCGCTAAGATGCGACGTATCAATCGATACAAAACTGCGATACCACTTTTATCGTATTGAGAGTGTGTAGGTGCATAGAATGAAAAATTTTGACACCCGTACACCCCGCGAATGTCGCAGAAACACTCGGAATCCTCGATCTTTCGATTTCGCTAAGATGCGACGTATCAATCGCTGCAGAACTGCGATACCAGTTTTATCGTATTCAGAGTGTGTAGTTGCATGAAACTAAGAATTTTGACACCCGTACACTCCGCGAATGTCGCAGAAACACTCGGAATACTCGATCTTTCGATTTTGCTAAGATTCGACGTATCAATCGCTGCAGAACTGCGACACAGGTTTTATCGTATTGAGAGTGTGTAGTTGCATAAAATGAAGAATTTTGACATCCGTACACCCAGCCAAACTCTCAGAAACGGCGGGAATCCTCGATCTTTCGATTTCGGTAAGCTTATACGTATCAATCGCTGCAGTACCACGATACCAGTTTTATCGAATTGAGAGTATGTAGTTGCATGAAACGAAGAATTTTGACACCCGTACACCCAGCCAAAGTCTCAGAAACGCCGAGAATCTTCGATCTCTCGATTTCGCTAAGCTTCGACGTATCAATCGCCGCAGGACGGCGATACCAGTTTTATCGTATTGAGAGTGTGTAGTTGGATGAAACAATGAATTTTGACACCCGTACATCCCGCGAATGTCCCAGAAACACTCGGAATCCTCGATTTTTCGTTTTCGCTAAGATTCGACGTATCAATCGCTGCAGAACTGCGATACCAGTTTTATCGTATTGAGAGTGTGTAGTTGCATAAAATGAAGAATTTTGACACCCGTACACCCAGCCAAACTCTCAGAAACGGCGGAAATCCGCGATCTTTCGATTTCGCTAAGCTTCGACGTATCAAACGATGCAGTACCACGATACCAGTTTTATCCTATTAAGAATGTGTAGTTGCATGAAGTAAAGGATTTTGACACCCGTACACCCCGCGAATGTCGCAGAAACGCTCGGAATCCTCGATCTTTCGATTTCGCTAACATGCGACGTATCAATCGATACAAAACAGCGATACCGGTTTTATCGTATTGAGAGTGTGTAGTTGCATAGAATGAAGAATTTTGACACCCGTACACCCAGCCAAACTCTCAGAAACGGCGGGAATCCTCGATCTTTCGACTTCGCTAAGCTTCGACGTATCAATCGCCGCACAAGAGCGATACCAGTTTTATCGTATCGAGAGTGTGTAGTTGCATGAAACAAAGAATTTTGATACCCGTGCACCCCGCGAATGTCGCAGAAACACTCGGAATCCTCGATCTTTCGATTTCGTTAAAATGCGACGTATCAACCGCTGCAGAACTGCAATACTCGTTTTATCGTATTGAGAATGAGTAGTTGCATAAAATGAAGGGTTTTGAGACCCGTACACCCCGCGTATGTCGCTGAAACGCTCGAAATCCTCGATCTTTCTATTTCGCTAAGATGCGACGTATCAATCGATACAGAACTGCGATACCAGTTTTATCGAATTGAGAGTGTGTAGTTGCATAGAATGAAGAATTTTGACACCCGTACACCCAGCCAAACTTTCAGAAACGGCGGGAAACCTCGATCTTTCGATTTCGCTAAGGTTCGACTTATCAATCTCTGGAGTACCACGATACCAGTCTTATCGTATTGAGAGTGTGGAGTTGCATGAAACAAAGAATTTTGACACCCGCACACCCCGCGAATGTCGCAGAAACACTCGGAGTTCTCGATCCTTCGATTTCGCTAAGATTCGACGTATCAATCGCTGCAGAACTGCAATACTCGGTTTATCGTATTCGAAATGTGTAGTTGCATGAAATGAAGGGTTTTGACACCGGTACACCCAGCCACACTCTTAGAAACGGCGGGAATCCGCGATCTTTCGATTTCGCTAAGCTTCGACGTATCAATCGCTGCAGCACCACGATACAAGTTTTATCGTATTGAGAATGTGTAGTTGCATAAAGTAATGATTTTTGACACCCGTACACCCCGCGAATGTCGCAGAAACGCTCGGAATCCTCGATCTTTCGATTTCGCTAAGATGCGACGTATCAATCGGTACAAAACAGCGATCCCGGTTTTATCGTATTGAGAGTGAGTAGTTGCATAGAATGAAGAATTTTGACACCCGTACACCCAGCCAAACTCTTAGAAACGGCGGGAATCCGCGATCTTTCGATTTCGCTAAGCTTCGACGTATCATTCGCTGCAGCACCACGATACCAGTTTTATCGTATTGAGAATGTGTAGTTGCATAAAGTAAAGGTTTTTGACACCCGTACACCCCGCGTATGTCGCTGAAACGCTCGAAATCCTCGATCTTTCTATTTCGCTAAGATGCGACGTATCAATCGATACAGAACTGCGATACCAGTTTTATCGAATTGAGAGTGTGTAGTTGCATAAAATGAAGAATTTTAACACCCGTACACCCAGCCAAACTCTCAGAAACGGCGGAAATCTTCGATCTTTCGATTTCGCTAAGCTTCGACGTATCAATCGCCGCAGGACTGCGATACAAGTTTTATCGTATTGAGAGTGGGTAGTTGGATGAAACAAAGAATTTTGACACCCGTACACCCCGCGAATGTCGCAGAAACGCCGAGAATCCTCGATCTTTCGATTTCGATAAGCTTCGACGTATCAATCGCTGCCGAACGGCGATACCAGTTTTATCGTATTGAGAGTATGTAGTTGCATGAAACAAAGAATTTTAACAACCGTACACTCCGCGAATATCACAGAAACGCTCGGAATCCTCGATTTCGCTAAGATGTGACGATATCAATCGATACAGAACTGCGATACCAGTTTTATCGTATTAAGAGTGTGTAATTGAATAAAATGAAGGCTTTTGACACCCGTACACCCAGCCAAACTCTAAGAAACGGCGGGAATCCGCGATCTTTCGATTTCGCTAAGCTTCGACGTATCAATCGCTGTGGCACCACGATACAAGTTTTATCGTATTGAGAATGTGTAGTTGCATAAAGTAAAGGTTTTTGACACCCGTACACCCCGCGAATGTCGCAGAAACGCTCGGAATCCTCGATCTCTCGATTTCGCTAAGATGCGACGTATCAATCGATACAAAACAGCGATCCCGGTTTTATCGTATTGAGAGTGAGTAGTTGCATAGAATGAAGAATTTTGACACCCGTACACCCAGCCAAACTCTCAGAAACGGCGGGAATCCTCGATCTTTCGATTTCGCTAAGCTTCGACGTATCAATCGCCGCAGAAGAGCGATACCAGTTTTATCGTATCGAGAGTGTGTAGTTGCATGAAACAAAGAATTTTGACACCCGTGCACCCCGCGAATGTCGCAGAAACACTCGGAATCCTCGATCTTTCGATTTCGCTAACATGCGACGTATCAATCGATACTGCACTGCGATACCAGTTTTATCGTATTGAGAGTGTGTAGTTGCATAAAATGAAGAATTTTGACACCCGTACACCCAGCCAAACTCTCAGAAGCGGCGGGAATCCTCGATCTTTCGATTTCGCTAAGCTTCGACGTATCAATCGCCGCAGAACTGCGATACCAGTTTTATCGTATTGAGAGTGTGTAGTTGCATGAAACAAAGAATTTTGACACCCGTACACCCCGCGAATGTCGCAGAAACACTCGGAATCCTTGATCTTTCGATTTCGCTAAGATGCGACGTATGAATCGATACAGAACTGCGATACCAGTATTATCGTACTGAGAGTGTGTAGTTGCATAAAATGAAGAATTTTGACATCCGTACACCCAGCCAAACTCTCAGAAACGGCGGGAATCCTCGATCTTTCGATTTCGCTAAGCTTCGACGTATCATTCGCCGCAGAACTGCGATACCAGTTTCATCATATTGAGAGTGTGTAGATGCATAAAGTAAAGGATTTCGACACCCGTACAACCCGCGAATGTCGCAGAAACGCTCGGAATCCTCGATCTTTCGATTTCACTAAGATGCGACGTATCAATCGCTGCAGAACTGCGATACCGGTTTTATCGTATTGAGAATGTATAGTTGCATCGAATGAAGCATTTTGACATCCGTACACCCAGCCAAAGTCTCAGAAACGGCGGGAATCATCGATCTTTCGATTCCGCTAAGCTTCGACGTATCAATCGCTGCAGAACTGCGATACCAGTTTTATCGTATTGAGAGTATGTAGTTGCATAGAATGAAGAATTTTGACACCCGTACACCCAGCCAAAGTCTCAGAAACGCCGAGAATCTCCGATCTCTCGATTTTGCTAAGCTTCGACGTATCAATCGCTGCAGAACTGCGATACCAGTTTTATCGTGTTGAGGGTGTGTAGTTGGATGAAACAAAGAATTTTGACATTCGTACACTCAGCCAAACTTTCAGAAACGGCGGGAATCCGCGATCTTTTGATTTCGCTAAGCTTCGACGTATCAATCCCTGTAGCACAACGATACCAGTTATATCGTGTTGAGAATGTGTAGATGCAAAAAATTAAGGTTCTTGACACCCGTACACCCCGCGAATGTCGCAGAAACGCTAGGAATCCTCGATCTTTCGATTTCGCTAAGATGCGACGTATCAATCGATACAAAACAGCGATCCCGGTTTTATCGTATTGAGAGTGAGTAGTTGCATAGAATGAAGAATTTTGACACCCGTACACCCAGCCAAACTCTCAGAAACGGCGGGAATCCTCGATCTTTCGATTTCGCTAAGCTTCGACGTATCAATCGCCGCAGAACTGCGATACCAGTTTTATCGTATCGAGAGTGTGTAGTTGCATGAAACAAAGAATTTTGAGACCCGTGCACCCCGCGAATGTCGCAGAAACACTCGGAATCCTCGATCTTTCGATTTCGCTAACATGCGACGTATCAATCGATACAGAACTGCGATACCAGTTTTATCGTATTGAGAGTGTGTAGTTGCATAAAATGAAGAATTTTGACACCCGTACACCCAGCCAAACTCTCAGAAGCGGCGGGAATCCTCGATCTTTCGATTTCGCCAAGCTTCGACGTATCAATCGCTGTGGCACCACGATACAAGTTTTATCGTATTGAGAATGTGTAGTTGCATAAAGTAAAGGTTTTTGACACCCGTACACCCCGCGAATGTCGCAGAAACGCTCGGAATCCTCGATCTTTCGATTTCGCTAAGATGCGACGTATCAATCGATACAAAACAGCGATCCCGGTTTTATCGTATTGAGAGTGAGTAGTTGCATAGAATGAAGAATTTTGACACCCGTACACCCAGCCAAACTCTCAGAAACGGCGGGAATCCTCGATCTTTCGATTTCGCTAAGCTTCGACGTATCAATCGCCGCAGAACTGCGATACCAGTTTTATCGTATCGAGAGTGTGTAGTTGCATGAAACAAAGAATTTTGAGACCCGTGCACCCCGCGAATGTCGCAGAAACACTCGGAATCCTCGATCTTTCGATTTCGCTAACATGCGACGTATCAATCGATACAGAACTGCGATACCAGTTTTATCGTATTGAGAGTGTGTAGTTGCATAAAATGAAGAATTTTGACACCCGTGCACCCAGCCAAACTCTCAGAAGCGGCGGGAATCCTCGATCTTTCGATTTCGCCAAGCTTCGACGTATCAATCGCCGCAGAACTGCGATACCAGTTTTATCGTATTGAGAGTGTGTAGTTGCATGAAACAAAGAATTTTGACACCCGTACACCCCGCGAATGTCGCAGAAACACTCGGAATCCTTGATCTTTCGATTTCGCCAAGATGCGACGTATGAATCGATACAGAACTGCGATACCAGTATTATCGTACTGAGAGTGTGTAGTTGCATAAAATGAAGAATTTTGACATCCGTACACCCAGCCAAACTCTCAGAAACGGCGGGAATCCTCGATCTTTCGATTTCGCTAAGCTTATACGTATCAATCGCTGCAGTACCACGATACCAGTTTTATCGAATTGAGAATGTGTAGTAGCATAAAGTAAAGGATTTTGACACCTGTACACCCCGCGAATGTCGAAGGAACGCTCGGAATCCTCGATATTTCGATTTCGCTAAGATGCGACGTATCAATCGCTGCAGAACTGCGATACCAGTTTTATCGTATTGAGAATGTATAGTTGCATCGAATGAAGCATTTTGACATCCGTACACCCAGTCAAAGTCTCAGAAACGCCGAGAATCCTCGATCTTTCGATTTCGCTAAGCTTCGACGTATCAATCGCTGCAGAACTGCGATACCAGTTTTATCGTATTGAGAGTATGTAGTTGCATGAAACGAAGAATTTTGACACCCGTACACCCAGCCAAAGTCTCAGAAACGCCGAGAATCTTCGATCTCTCGATTTCGCTAAGCTTCGACGTATCAATCGCCGCAGGACGGCGATACCAGTTTTATCGTATTGAGAGTGTGTAGTTGGATGAAACAATGAATTTTGACACCCGTACATCCCGCGAATGTCCCAGAAACACTCGGAATCCTCGATTTTTCGTTTTCGCTAAGATTCGACGTATCAATCGCTGCAGAACTGCGATACCAGTTTTATCGTATTGAGAGTGTGTAGCTGCATAAAATGAAGAATTTTGACACCCGTACACCCAGCCAAACTCTCAGAAACGGCGGAAATCCGCGATCTTTCGATTTCGCTAAGCTTCGACGTATCAAACGATGCAGTACCACGATACCAGTTTTATCCTATTAAGAATGTGTAGTTGCATGAAACAAAGAATTTTGACATCCGTACACTCAGCCAAATTCTCAGATACGGCGTGAATCCTCGATCTTTCGATTTCGCTAAGCTTCGACGTATCAATCGCCGCAGAACTGCGATACCAGTTTTATCGTATTGAGAGTGTGTAGTTGGATGAAACAAAGAATTTTGACATCTGTACACCCAGCTAAACTTTCAGAAACGGCGGGAGTCCGCGATCTTTTGATTTCGCTAAGCTTCGACGTATCAATCGCTGTAGCACAACGATACCAGTTTTATCGTATTGAGAATGTGTAGATGCATAAAATAAAGGTTTTTGACACCCGTACACCCCGCGAATGTCGCAGAAACGCTAGGAATCCTCGATCTTTCGATTTCGCTAAGATGCGACGTATCAATCGATACAAAACTGCGATACAACTTTTATCGTATTGAGAGTGTGTAGGTGCATAGAATGAAGAATTTTGACACCCGTACACCCCGCGAATGTCGCAGAAACAATCGGAATCCTCGATCTTTCGATTTCGCTAAGATGCGACGTATCAATCGCTGCAGAACTGCGATACCAGTTTTATCGTATTCAGAGTGTGTAGTTGCATGAAACTAAGAATTTTGACACCCGTACACTCCGCGAATGTCGCAGAAACACTCGGAATACTCGATCTTTCGATTTTGCTAAGATTCGACGTATCAATCGCTGCAGAACTGCGACACAGGTTTTATCGTATTGAGAGTGTGTAGTTGCATAAAATGAAGAATTTTGACATCCGTACACCCAGCCAAACTCTCAGAAACGGCGGGAATCCTCGATCTTTCGATTTCGCTAAGCTTCGACGTATCAATCGCCGCAGAAGAGCGATACCAGTTTTATCGTATCGAGAGTGTGTAGTTGCATGAAACAAAGAATTTTGAGACCCGTGCACCCCGCGAATGTCGCAGAAACACTCGGAATCCTCGATCTTTCGATTTCGCTAACATGCGACGTATCAATCGATACAGAACTGCGATACCAGTTTTATCGTATTGAGAGTGTGTAGTTGCATAAAATGAAGAATTTTGACACCCGTACACCCAGCCAAACTCTCAGAAGCGGCGGGAATCCTCGATCTTTCGATTTCGCCAAGCTTCGACGTATCAATCGCTGCAGAACTGCGATACCAGTTTTATCGTATTCAGAGTGTGTAGTTGCATGAAACAAAGAATTTGGACACCCGTACACCCCGCGAATGTTGCAGAAACATTCGAAATCCTCGATCATTCGATTTCGCTAAGATGCGACGTATGAATCGATACAGAACTGCGATACCAGTTTTATCGTACTGAGAGTGTGTAGTTGCATAAAATGAAGAATTTTGACATCCGTACACCCAGCCAAACTCTCAGAAACGGCGGGAATCCTCGATCTTTCGATTTCGCTAAGCTTCGACGTATCATTCGCCGCAGAACTGCGATACCAGTTTTATCATATTGAGAGTGTGTAGATGCATAAAGTAAAGGATTTTGACACCCGTACAACCCGCGAATGTCGCAGAAACGCTCGGAATACTCGATCTTTCGATTTCACTAAGATGCGACGTATCAATCGCTGCAGAACTGCGATACCGGTTTTATCGTATTGAGAATGTATAGTTGCATCGAATGAAGCATTTTGACATCCGTACACCCAGCCAAAGTCTCAGAAACGGCGGGAATCCTCGATCTTTCGATTTCGCTGAGCTTCGACGTATCAATCGCTGCAGAACTGCGATACCAGTTTTATCGTATTGAGAGTATGTAGTTGCATAAAACGAAGAATTTTGACACCCGTAAAACCAACCAAAGTCTCAGAAACGCCGAGAATCTTCGATCTCTCGATTTTGCTAAGTTTCGACGTATCAATCGCTGCAGAACTGCGATACCAGTTTTATCGTGTTGAGAGTGTGTAGTTGCATAGAATGAAGAATTTTGACACCCGTACACCCAGCCAAACTCTCAGAAACGGCGGGAATCCTCGATCTTTCGATTTCGCTAAGCTTCGACGTATTAATCGCCGCAGAACTGCGATACCAGTTTTATCGTATTGAGAGTGTGTAGTTGGATGAAACAAAGAATTTTGACATCCGTACACTCAGCCAAACTTTCAGAAACGGCGGGAATCCGCGATCTTTTGATTTCGCTAAGCTTCGACGTATCAATCCCTGTAGCACAACGATACCAGTTTTATCGTGTTGAGAATGTGTAGATGCAAAAAATGAAGGTTCTTGACACCCGTACACCCCGCGAATGTCGCAGAAACGCTAGGAATCCTCGATCTTTCGATTTCGCTAAGATGCGACGTATCAATCGATACAAAACTGCGATACCACTTTTATCGTATTGAGAGTGTGTAGGTGCATAGAATGAAAAATTTTGACACCCGTACACCCCGCGAATGTCGCAGAAACACTCGGAATCCTCGATCTTTCGATTTCGCTAAGATGCGACGTATCAATCGCTGCAGAACTGCGATACCAGTTTTATCGTATTCAGAGTGTGTAGTTGCATGAAACTAAGAATTTTGACACCCGTACACTCCGCGAATGTCGCAGAAACACTCGGAATACTCGATCTTTCGATTTTGCTAAGATTCGACGTATCAATCGCTGCAGAACTGCGACACAGGTTTTATCGTATTGAGAGTGTGTAGTTGCATAAAATGAAGAATTTTGACATCCGTACACCCAGCCAAACTCTCAGAAACGGCGGGAATCCTCGATCTTTCGATTTCGGTAAGCTTATACGTATCAATCGCTGCAGTACCACGATACCAGTTTTATCGAATTGAGAGTATGTAGTTGCATGAAACGAAGAATTTTGACACCCGTACACCCAGCCAAAGTCTCAGAAACGCCGAGAATCTTCGATCTCTCGATTTCGCTAAGCTTCGACGTATCAATCGCCGCAGGACGGCGATACCAGTTTTATCGTATTGAGAGTGTGTAGTTGGATGAAACAATGAATTTTGACACCCGTACATCCCGCGAATGTCCCAGAAACACTCGGAATCCTCGATTTTTCGTTTTCGCTAAGATTCGACGTATCAATCGCTGCAGAACTGCGATACCAGTTTTATCGTATTGAGAGTGTGTAGTTGCATAAAATGAAGAATTTTGACACCCGTACACCCAGCCAAACTCTCAGAAACGGCGGAAATCCGCGATCTTTCGATTTCGCTAAGCTTCGACGTATCAATCGATGCAGTACCACGATACCAGTTTTATCCTATTAAGAATGTGTAGTTGCATGAAGTAAAGGATTTTGACACCCGTACACCCCGCGAATGTCGCAGAAACGCTCGGAATCCTCGATCTTTCGATTTCGCTAACATGCGACGTATCAATCGATACAAAACAGCGTTACCGGTTTTATCGTATTGAGAGTGTGTAGTTGCATAGAATGAAGAATTTTGACACCCGTACACCCAGCCAAACTCTCAGAAACGGCGGGAATCCTCGATCTTTCGATTTCGCTAAGCTTCGACGTATCAATCGCCGCACAAGAGCGATACCAGTTTTATCGTATCGAGAGTGTGTAGTTGCATGAAACAAAGAATTTTGATACCCGTGCACCCCGCGAATGTCGCAGAAACACTCGGAATCCTCGATCTTTCGATTTCGTTAAAATGCGACGTATCAACCGCTGCAGAACTGCAATACTCGTTTTATCGTATTGAGAATGAGTAGTTGCATAAAATGAAGGGTTTGGAGACCCGTACACCCCGCGTATGTCGCTGAAACGCTCGAAATCCTCGATCTTTCTATTTCGCTAAGATGCGACGTATCAATCGATACAGAACTGCGATACCAGTTTTATCGAATTGAGAGTGTGTAGTTGCATAGAATGAAGAATTTTGACACCCGTACACCCAGCCAAACTTTCAGAAACGGCGGGAAACCTCGATCTTTCGATTTCGCTAAGGTTCGACTTATCAATCTCTGGAGTACCACGATACCAGTCTTATCGTATTGAGAGTGTGGAGTTGCATGAAACAAAGAATTTTGACACCCGCACACCCCGCGAATGTCGCAGAAACACTCGGAGTTCTCGATCCTTCGATTTCGCTAAGATTCGACGTATCAATCGCTGCAGAACTGCAATACTCGGTTTATCGTATTCGAAATGTGTAGTTGCATGAAATGAAGGGTTTTGACACCGGTACACCCAGCCACACTCTTAGAAACGGCGGGAATCCGCGATCTTTCGATTTCGCTAAGCTTCGACGTATCAATCGCTGCAGCACCACGATACAAGTTTTATCGTATTGAGAATGTGTAGTTGCATAAAGTAATGATTTTTGACACCCGTACACCCCGCGAATGTCGCAGAAACGCTCGGAATCCTCGATCTTTCGATTTCGCTAAGATGCGACGTATCAATCGGTACAAAACAGCGATCCCGGTTTTATTGTATTGAGAGTGAGTAGTTGCATAGAATGAAGAATTTTGACACCCGTACACCCAGCCAAACTCTCAGAAACGGCGGGAATCCTCGATCTTTCGATTTCGCTAAGCTTCGACGTATCAATCGCCGCAGAAGAGCGATACCAGTTTTATCGTATCGAGAGTGTGTAGTTGCATGAAACAAAGACTTTTGAGACCCGTGCACCCCGCGAATGTCGCAGAAACACTCGGAATCCTCGATCTTTCGATTTCGCTAACATGCGACGTATCAATCGATACAGAACTGCGATACCAGTTTTATCGTATTGAGAGTGTGTAGTTGCATAAAATGAAGGGTTTTGAGACCCGTACACCCAGCCGAACTCTTAGAAACGGCGGGAATCCGCGATCTTTCGATTTCGCTAAGCTTCGACGTATCATTCGCTGCAGCACCACGATACCAGTTTTATCGTATTGAGAATGTGTAGTTGCATAAAGTAAAGGTTTTTGACACCCGTACACCCCGCGTATGTCGCTGAAACGCTCGAAATCCTCGATCTTTCTATTTCGCTAAGATGCGACGTATCAATCGATACAGAACTGCGATACCAGTTTTATCGAATTGAGAGTGTGTAGTTGCATAAAATGAAGAATTTTAACACCCGTACACCCAGCCAAACTCTCAGAAACGGCGGAAATCTTCGATCTTTCGATTTCGCTAAGCTTCGACGTATCAATCGCCGCAGGACTGCGATACAAGTTTTATCGTATTGAGAGTGGGTAGTTGGATGAAACAAAGAATTTTGACACCCGTACACCCCGCGAATGTCGCAGAAACGCCGAGAATCCTCGATCTTTCGATTTCGATAAGCTTCGACGTATCAATCGCTGCCGAACGGCGATACTAGTTTTATCGTATTGAGAGTATGTAGTTGCATGAAACAAAGAATTTTAACAACCGTACACTCCGCGAATATCGCAGAAACGCTCGGAATCCTCGATTTCGCTAAGATGTGACGATATCAATCGATACAGAACTGCGATACCAGTTTTATCGTATTAAGAGTGTGTAATTGAATAAAATGAAGGCTTTTGACACCCGTACACCCAGCCAAACTCTAAGAAACGGCGGGAATCCGCGATCTTTCGATTTCGCTAAGCTTCGACGTATCAATCGCTGTGGCACCACGATACAAGTTTTATCGTATTGAGAATGTGTAGTTGCATAAAGTAAAGGTTTTTGACACCCGTACACCCCGCGAATGTCGCAGAAACGCTCGGAATCCTCGATCTTTCGATTTCGCTAAGATGCGACGTATCAATCGATACAAAACAGCGATCCCGGTTTTATCGTATTGAGAGTGAGTAGTTGCATAGAATGAAGAATTTTGACACCCGTACACCCAGCCAAACTCTCAGAAACGGCGGGAATCCTCGATCTTTCGATTTCGCTAAGCTTCGACGTATCAATCGCCGCAGAAGAGCGATACCAGTTTTATCGTATCGAGAGTGTGTAGTTGCATGAAACAAAGAATTTTGACACCCGTGCACCCCGCGAATGTCGCAGAAACACTCGGAATCCTCGATCTTTCGATTTCGCTAACATGCGACGTATCAATCGATACTGCACTGCGATACCAGTTTTATCGTATTGAGAGTGTGTAGTTGCATAAAATGAAGAATTTTGACACCCGTACACCCAGCCAAACTCTCAGAAGCGGCGGGAATCCTCGATGTTTCGATTTCGCTAAGCTTCGACGTATCAATCGCCGCAGAACTGCGATACCAGTTTTATCGTATTGAGAGTGTGTAGTTGCATGAAACAAAGAATTTTGACACCCGTACACCCCGCGAATGTCGCAGAAACACTCGGAATCCTTGATCTTTCGATTTCGCTAAGATGCGACGTATGAATCGATACAGAACTGCGATACCAGTATTATCGTACTGAGAGTGTGTAGTTGCATAAAATGAAGAATTTTGACATCCGTACACCCAGCCAAACTCTCAGAAACGGCGGGAATCCTCGATCTTTCGATTTCGCTAAGCTTATACGTATCAATCGCTGCAGTACCACGATACCAGTTTTATCGAATTGAGAATGTGTAGTAGCATAAAGTAAAGGATTTTGACACCTGTACACCCCGCGAATGTCGAAGGAACGCTCGGAATCCTCGATATTTCGATTTCGCTAAGATGCGACGTATCAATCGCTGCAGAACTGCGATACCAGTTTTATCGTATTGAGAATGTATAGTTGCATCGAATGAAGCATTTTGACATCCGTACACCCAGTCAAAGTCTCAGAAACGCCGAGAATCCTCGATCTTTCGATTTCGCTAAGCTTCGACGTATCAATCGCTGCAGAACTGCGATACCAGTTTTATCGTATTGAGAGTATGTAGTTGCATAAAACGAAGAATTTTGACACCCGTACACCCAGCCAAAGTCTCAGAAACGCCGAGAATCTTCGATCTCTCGATTTCGCTAAGCTTCGACGTATCAATCGCCGCAGGACGGCGATACCAGTTTTATCGTATTGAGAGTGTGTAGTTGGATGAAACAATGAATTTTGACACCCGTACATCCCGCGAATGTCCCAGAAACACTCGGAATCCTCGATTTTTCGTTTTCGCTAAGATTCGACGTATCAATCGCTGCAGAACTGCGATACCAGTTTTATCGTATTGAGAGTGTGTAGTTGCATAAAATGAAGAATTTTGACACCCGTACACCCAGCCAAACTCTCAGAAACGGCGGAAATCCGCGATCTTTCGATTTCGCTAAGCTTCGACGTATCAAACGATGCAGTACCACGATACCAGTTTTATCCTATTAAGAATGTGTAGTTGCATGAAACAAAGAATTTTGACATCCGTACACTCAGCCAAATTCTCAGATACGGCGTGAATCCTCGATCTTTCGATTTCGCTAAGCTTCGACGTATCAATCGCCGCAGAACTGCGATACCAGTTTTATCGTATTGAGAGTGTGTAGTTGGATGAAACAAAGAATTTTGACATCTGTACACCCAGCCAAACTTTCAGAAACGGCGGGAGTCCGCGATCTTTTGATTTCGCTAAGCTTCGACGTATCAATCGCTGTAGCACAACGATACCAGTTTTATCGTATTGAGAATGTGTAGATGCATAAAATAAAGGTTTTTGACACCCGTACACCCCGCGAATGTCGCAGAAACGCTAGGAATCCTCGATCTTTCGATTTCGCTAAGATGCGACGTATCAATCGATACAAAACTGCGACACAGGTTTTATCGTATTGAGAGTGTGTAGTTGCATAAAATGAAGAATTTTGACATCCGTACACCCAGCCAAACTCTCAGAAACGGCGGGAATCCTCGATCTTTCGATTTCGCTAAGCTTCGACGTATCAATCGCCGCAGAAGAGCGATACCAGTTTTATCGTATCGAGAGTGTGTAGTTGCATGAAACAAAGAATTTTGAGACCCGTGCACCCCGCGAATGTCGCAGAAACACTCGGAATCCTCGATCTTTCGATTTCGCTAACATGCGACGTATCAATCGATACAGAACTGCGATACCAGTTTTATCGTATTGAGAGTGTGTAGTTGCATAAAATGAAGAATTTTGACACCCGTACACCCAGCCAAACTCTCAGAAGCGGCGGGAATCCTCGATCTTTCGATTTCGCCAAGCTTCGACGTATCAATCGCTGCAGAACTGCGATACCAGTTTTATCGTATTCAGAGTGTGTAGTTGCATGAAACAAAGAATTTGGACACCCGTACACCCCGCGAATGTTGCAGAAACATTCGAAATCCTCGATCATTCGATTTCGCTAAGATGCGACGTATGAATCGATACAGAACTGCGATACCAGTTTTATCGTACTGAGAGTGTGTAGTTGCATAAAATGAAGAATTTTGACATCCGTACACCCAGCCAAACTCTCAGAAACGGCGGGAATCCTCGATCTTTCGATTTCGCTAAGCTTCGACGTATCATTCGCCGCAGAACTGCGATACCAGTTTTATCATATTGAGAGTGTGTAGATGCATAAAGTAAAGGATTTTGACACCCGTACAACCCGCGAATGTCGCAGAAACGCTCGGAATACTCGATCTTTCGATTTCACTAAGATGCGACGTATCAATCGCTGCAGAACTGCGATACCGGTTTTATCGTATTGAGAATGTATAGTTGCATCGAATGAAGCATTTTGACATCCGTACACCCAGCCAAAGTCTCAGAAACGGCGGGAATCCTCGATCTTTCGATTTCGCTGAGCTTCGACGTATCAATCGCTGCAGAACTGCGATACCAGTTTTATCGTATTGAGAGTATGTAGTTGCATAAAACGAAGAATTTTGACACCCGTAAAACCAACCAAAGTCTCAGAAACGCCGAGAATCTTCGATCTCTCGATTTTGCTAAGTTTCGACGTATCAATCGCTGCAGAACTGCGATACCAGTTTTATCGTGTTGAGAGTGTGTAGTTGCATAGAATGAAGAATTTTGACACCCGTACACCCAGCCAAACTCTCAGAAACGGCGGGAATCCTCGATCTTTCGATTTCGCTAAGCTTCGACGTATTAATCGCCGCAGAACTGCGATACCAGTTTTATCGTATTGAGAGTGTGTAGTTGGATGAAACAAAGAATTTTGACATCCGTACACTCAGCCAAACTTTCAGAAACGGCGGGAATCCGCGATCTTTTGATTTCGCTAAGCTTCGACGTATCAATCCCTGTAGCACAACGATACCAGTTTTATCGTGTTGAGAATGTGTAGATGCAAAAAATTAAGGTTCTTGACACCCGTACACCCCGCGAATGTCGCAGAAACGCTAGGAATCCTCGATCTTTCGATTTCGCTAAGATGCGACGTATCAATCGATACAAAACTGCGATACCACTTTTATCGTATTGAGAGTGTGTAGGTGCATAGAATGAAAAATTTTGACACCCGTACACCCCGCGAATGTCGCAGAAACACTCGGAATCCTCGATCTTTCGATTTCGCTAAGATGCGACGTATCAATCGCTGCAGAACTGCGATACCAGTTTTATCGTATTCAGAGTGTGTAGTTGCATGAAACTAAGAATTTTGACACCCGTACACTCCGCGAATGTCGCAGAAACACTCGGAATACTCGATCTTTCGATTTTGCTAAGATTCGACGTATCAATCGCTGCAGAACTGCGACACAGGTTTTATCGTATTGAGAGTGTGTAGTTGCATAAAATGAAGAATTTTGACATCCGTACACCCAGCCAAACTCTCAGAAACGGCGGGAATCCTCGATCTTTCGATTTCGGTAAGCTTATACGTATCAATCGCTGCAGTACCACGATACCAGTTTTATCGAATTGAGAGTATGTAGTTGCATGAAACGAAGAATTTTGACACCCGTACACCCAGCCAAAGTCTCAGAAACGCCGAGAATCTTCGATCTCTCGATTTCGCTAAGCTTCGACGTATCAATCGCCGCAGGACGGCGATACCAGTTTTATCGTATTGAGAGTGTGTAGTTGGATGAAACAATGAATTTTGACACCCGTACATCCCGCGAATGTCCCAGAAACACTCGGAATCCTCGATTTTTCGTTTTCGCTAAGATTCGACGTATCAATCGCTGCAGAACTGCGATACCAGTTTTATCGTATTGAGAGTGTGTAGTTGCATAAAATGAAGAATTTTGACACCCGTACACCCAGCCAAACTCTCAGAAACGGCGGAAATCCGCGATCTTTCGATTT
The DNA here is from genome assembly GCA_947507545.1 of Clistopyga incitator. Classification (NCBI taxonomy): domain Eukaryota; kingdom Metazoa; phylum Arthropoda; class Insecta; order Hymenoptera; family Ichneumonidae; genus Clistopyga; species Clistopyga incitator. Next base: position 4,188,647 of record OX382178.1, read on the forward strand.
CGCTAAGCTTCGACGTATCAAACGATGCAGTACCACGATACCAGTTTTATCCTATTAAGAATGTGTAGTTGCATGAAGTAAAGGATTTTGACACCCGTACACCCCGCGAATGTCGCAGAAACGCTCGGAATCCTCGATCTTTCGATTTCGCTAACATGCGACGTATCAATCGATACAAAACAGCGATACCGGTTTTATCGTATTGAGAGTGTGTAGTTGCATAGAATGAAGAATTTTGACACCCGTACACCCAGCCAAACTCTCAGAAACGGCGGGAATCCTCGATCTTTCGACTTCGCTAAGCTTCGACGTATCAATCGCCGCACAAGAGCGATACCAGTTTTATCGTATCGAGAGTGTGTAGTTGCATGAAACAAAGAATTTTGATACCCGTGCACCCCGCGAATGTCGCAGAAACACTCGGAATCCTCGATCTTTCGATTTCGTTAAAATGCGACGTATCAACCGCTGCAGAACTGCAATACTCGTTTTATCGTATTGAGAATGAGTAGTTGCATAAAATGAAGGGTTTTGAGACCCGTACACCCCGCGTATGTCGCTGAAACGCTCGAAATCCTCGATCTTTCTATTTCGCTAAGATGCGACGTATCAATCGATACAGAACTGCGATACCAGTTTTATCGAATTGAGAGTGTGTAGTTGCATAGAATGAAGAATTTTGACACCCGTACACCCAGCCAAACTTTCAGAAACGGCGGGAAACCTCGATCTTTCGATTTCGCTAAGGTTCGACTTATCAATCTCTGGAGTACCACGATACCAGTCTTATCGTATTGAGAGTGTGGAGTTGCATGAAACAAAGAATTTTGACACCCGCACACCCCGCGAATGTCGCAGAAACACTCGGAGTTCTCGATCCTTCGATTTCGCTAAGATTCGACGTATCAATCGCTGCAGAACTGCAATACTCGGTTTATCGTATTCGAAATGTGTAGTTGCATGAAATGAAGGGTTTTGACACCGGTACACCCAGCCACACTCTTAGAAACGGCGGGAATCCGCGATCTTTCGATTTCGCTAAGCTTCGACGTATCAATCGCTGCAGCACCACGATACAAGTTTTATCGTATTGAGAATGTGTAGTTGCATAAAGTAATGATTTTTGACACCCGTACACCCCGCGAATGTCGCAGAAACGCTCGGAATCCTCGATCTTTCGATTTCGCTAAGATGCGACGTATCAATCGGTACAAAACAGCGATCCCGGTTTTATCGTATTGAGAGTGAGTAGTTGCATAGAATGAAGAATTTTGACACCCGTACACCCAGCCAAACTCTTAGAAACGGCGGGAATCCGCGATCTTTCGATTTCGCTAAGCTTCGACGTATCATTCGCTGCAGCACCACGATACCAGTTTTATCGTATTGAGAATGTGTAGTTGCATAAAGTAAAGGTTTTTGACACCCGTACACCCCGCGTATGTCGCTGAAACGCTCGAAATCCTCGATCTTTCTATTTCGCTAAGATGCGACGTATCAATCGATACAGAACTGCGATACCAGTTTTATCGAATTGAGAGTGTGTAGTTGCATAAAATGAAGAATTTTAACACCCGTACACCCAGCCAAACTCTCAGAAACGGCGGAAATCTTCGATCTTTCGATTTCGCTAAGCTTCGACGTATCAATCGCCGCAGGACTGCGATACAAGTTTTATCGTATTGAGAGTGGGTAGTTGGATGAAACAAAGAATTTTGACACCCGTACACCCCGCGAATGTCGCAGAAACGCCGAGAATCCTCGATCTTTCGATTTCGATAAGCTTCGACGTATCAATCGCTGCCGAACGGCGATACCAGTTTTATCGTATTGAGAGTATGTAGTTGCATGAAACAAAGAATTTTAACAACCGTACACTCCGCGAATATCACAGAAACGCTCGGAATCCTCGATTTCGCTAAGATGTGACGATATCAATCGATACAGAACTGCGATACCAGTTTTATCGTATTAAGAGTGTGTAATTGAATAAAATGAAGGCTTTTGACACCCGTACACCCAGCCAAACTCTAAGAAACGGCGGGAATCCGCGATCTTTCGATTTCGCTAAGCTTCGACGTATCAATCGCTGTGGCACCACGATACAAGTTTTATCGTATTGAGAATGTGTAGTTGCATAAAGTAAAGGTTTTTGACACCCGTACACCCCGCGAATGTCGCAGAAACGCTCGGAATCCTCGATCTCTCGATTTCGCTAAGATGCGACGTATCAATCGATACAAAACAGCGATCCCGGTTTTATCGTATTGAGAGTGAGTAGTTGCATAGAATGAAGAATTTTGACACCCGTACACCCAGCCAAACTCTCAGAAACGGCGGGAATCCTCGATCTTTCGATTTCGCTAAGCTTCGACGTATCAATCGCCGCAGAAGAGCGATACCAGTTTTATCGTATCGAGAGTGTGTAGTTGCATGAAACAAAGAATTTTGACACCCGTGCACCCCGCGAATGTCGCAGAAACACTCGGAATCCTCGATCTTTCGATTTCGCTAACATGCGACGTATCAATCGATACTGCACTGCGATACCAGTTTTATCGTATTGAGAGTGTGTAGTTGCATAAAATGAAGAATTTTGACACCCGTACACCCAGCCAAACTCTCAGAAGCGGCGGGAATCCTCGATCTTTCGATTTCGCTAAGCTTCGACGTATCAATCGCCGCAGAACTGCGATACCAGTTTTATCGTATTGAGAGTGTGTAGTTGCATGAAACAAAGAATTTTGACACCCGTACACCCCGCGAATGTCGCAGAAACACTCGGAATCCTTGATCTTTCGATTTCGCTAAGATGCGACGTATGAATCGATACAGAACTGCGATACCAGTATTATCGTACTGAGAGTGTGTAGTTGCATAAAATGAAGAATTTTGACATCCGTACACCCAGCCAAACTCTCAGAAACGGCGGGAATCCTCGATCTTTCGATTTCGCTAAGCTTCGACGTATCATTCGCCGCAGAACTGCGATACCAGTTTCATCATATTGAGAGTGTGTAGATGCATAAAGTAAAGGATTTCGACACCCGTACAACCCGCGAATGTCGCAGAAACGCTCGGAATCCTCGATCTTTCGATTTCACTAAGATGCGACGTATCAATCGCTGCAGAACTGCGATACCGGTTTTATCGTATTGAGAATGTATAGTTGCATCGAATGAAGCATTTTGACATCCGTACACCCAGCCAAAGTCTCAGAAACGGCGGGAATCATCGATCTTTCGATTCCGCTAAGCTTCGACGTATCAATCGCTGCAGAACTGCGATACCAGTTTTATCGTATTGAGAGTATGTAGTTGCATAGAATGAAGAATTTTGACACCCGTACACCCAGCCAAAGTCTCAGAAACGCCGAGAATCTCCGATCTCTCGATTTTGCTAAGCTTCGACGTATCAATCGCTGCAGAACTGCGATACCAGTTTTATCGTGTTGAGGGTGTGTAGTTGGATGAAACAAAGAATTTTGACATTCGTACACTCAGCCAAACTTTCAGAAACGGCGGGAATCCGCGATCTTTTGATTTCGCTAAGCTTCGACGTATCAATCCCTGTAGCACAACGATACCAGTTATATCGTGTTGAGAATGTGTAGATGCAAAAAATTAAGGTTCTTGACACCCGTACACCCCGCGAATGTCGCAGAAACGCTAGGAATCCTCGATCTTTCGATTTCGCTAAGATGCGACGTATCAATCGATACAAAACTGCGATACCACCTTTATCGTATTGAGAGTGTGTAGGTGCATAGAATGAAAAATTTTGACACCCGTACACCCCGCGAATGTCGCAGAAACACTCGGAATCCTCGATCTTTCGATTTCGCTAAGATGCGACGTATCAATCGCTGCAGAACTGCGATACCAGTTTTATCGTAATCAGAGTGTGTAGTTGCATGAAACAAAGAATTTTGACACCCGTACACCCCGCGAATGTCGCAGAAACACTCGGAATCCTTGATCTTTCGATTTCGCTAAGATGCGACGTATGAATCGATACAGAACTGCGATACCAGTATTATCGTACTGAGAGTGTGTAGTTGCATAAAATGAAGAATTTTGACATCCGTACACCCAGCCAAACTCTCAGAAACGGCGGGAATCCTCGATCTTTCGATTTCGCTAAGCTTATACGTATCAATCGCTGCAGTACCACGATACCAGTTTTATCGAATTGAGAATGTGTAGTAGCATAAAGTAAAGGATTTTGACACCTGTACACCCCGCGAATGTCGAAGGAACGCTCGGAATCCTCGATATTTCGATTTCGCTAAGATGCGACGTATCAATCGCTGCAGAACTGCGATACCAGTTTTATCGTATTGAGAATGTATAGTTGCATCGAATGAAGCATTTTGACATCCGTACACCCAGTCAAAGTCTCAGAAACGCCGAGAATCCTCGATCTTTCGATTTCGCTAAGCTTCGACGTATCAATCGCTGCAGAACTGCGATACCAGTTTTATCGTATTGAGAGTATGTAGTTGCATGAAACGAAGAATTTTGACACCCGTACACCCAGCCAAAGTCTCAGAAACGCCGAGAATCTTCGATCTCTCGATTTCGCTAAGCTTCGACGTATCAATCGCCGCAGGACGGCGATACCAGTTTTATCGTATTGAGAGTGTGTAGTTGGATGAAACAATGAATTTTGACACCCGTACATCCCGCGAATGTCCCAGAAACACTCGGAATCCTCGATTTTTCGTTTTCGCTAAGATTCGACGTATCAATCGCTGCAGAACTGCGATACCAGTTTTATCGTATTGAGAGTGTGTAGTTGCATAAAATGAAGAATTTTGACACCCATACACCCAGCCAAACTCTCAGAAACGGCGGAAATCCGCGATCTTTCGATTTCGCTAAGCTTCGACGTATCAAACGATGCAGTACCACGATACCAGTTTTATCCTATTAAGAATGTGTAGTTGCATGAAACAAAGAATTTTGACATCCGTACACTCAGCCAAATTCTCAGATACGGCGTGAATCCTCGATCTCTCGATTTCGCTAAGCTTCGACGTATCAATCGCCGCAGAACTGCGATACCAGTTTTATCGTATTGAGAGTGTGTAGTTGGATGAAACAAAGAATTTTGACATCTGTACACCCAGCCAAACTTTCAGAAACGGCGGGAGTCCGCGATCTTTTGATTTCGCTAAGCTTCGACGTATCAATCGCTGTAGCACAACGATACCAGTTTTATCGTATTGAGAATGTGTGGATGCATAAAATAAAGGTTTTTGACACCCGTACACCCCGCGAATGTCGCAGAAACGCTAGGAATCCTCGATCTTTCGATTTCGCTAAGATGCGACGTATCAATCGATACAAAACTGCGATACAACTTTTATCGTATTGAGAGTGTGTAGGTGCATAGAATGAAGAATTTTGACACCCGTACACCCCGCGAATGTCGCAGAAACAATCGGAATCCTCGATCTTTCGATTTCGCTAAGATGCGACGTATCAATCGCTGCAGAACTGCGATACCAGTTTTATCGTATTCAGAGTGTGTAGTTGCATGAAACTAAGAATTTTGACACCCGTACACTCCGCGAATGTCGCAGAAACACTCGGAATACTCGATCTTTCGATTTTGCTAAGATTCGACGTATCAATCGCTGCAGAACTGCGACACAGGTTTTATCGTATTGAGAGTGTGTAGTTGCATAAAATGAAGAATTTTGACATCCGTACACCCAGCCAAACTCTCAGAAACGGCGGGAATCCTCGATCTTTCGATTTCGCTAAGCTTCGACGTATCAATCGCCGCAGAAGAGCGATACCAGTTTTATCGTATCGAGAGTGTGTAGTTGCATGAAACAAAGAATTTTGAGACCCGTGCACCCCGCGAATGTCGCAGAAACACTCGGAATCCTCGATCTTTCGATTTCGCTAACATGCGACGTATCAATCGATACAGAACTGCGATACCAGTTTTATCGTATTGAGAGTGTGTAGTTGCATAAAATGAAGAATTTTGACACCCGTACACCCAGCCAAACTCTCAGAAGCGGCGGGAATCCTCGATCTTTCGATTTCGCCAAGCTTCGACGTATCAATCGCTGCAGAACTGCGATACCAGTTTTATCGTATTCAGAGTGTGTAGTTGCATGAAACAAAGAATTTGGACACCCGTACACCCCGCGAATGTTGCAGAAACATTCGAAATCCTCGATCATTCGATTTCGCTAAGATGCGACGTATGAATCGATACAGAACTGCGATACCAGTTTTATCGTACTGAGAGTGTGTAGTTGCATAAAATGAAGAATTTTGACATCCGTACACCCAGCCAAACTCTCAGAAACGGCGGGAATCCTCGATCTTTCGATTTCGCTAAGCTTCGACGTATCATTCGCCGCAGAACTGCGATACCAGTTTTATCATATTGAGAGTGTGTAGATGCATAAAGTAAAGGATTTTGAGACCCGTACAACCCGCGAATGTCGCAGAAACGCTCGGAATACTCGATCTTTCGATTTCACTAAGATGCGACGTATCAATCGCTGCAGAACTGCGATACCGGTTTTATCGTATTGAGAATGTATAGTTGCATCGAATGAAGCATTTTGACATCCGTACACCCAGCCAAAGTCTCAGAAACGGCGGGAATCCTCGATCTTTCGATTTCGCTGAGCTTCGACGTATCAATCGCTGCAGAACTGCGATACCAGTTTTATCGTATTGAGAGTATGTAGTTGCATAAAACGAAGAATTTTGACACCCGTAAAACCAACCAAAGTCTCAGAAACGCCGAGAATCTTCGATCTCTCGATTTTGCTAAGTTTCGACGTATCAATCGCTGCAGAACTGCGATACCAGTTTTATCGTGTTGAGAGTGTGTAGTTGCATAGAATGAAGAATTTTGACACCCGTACACCCAGCCAAACTCTCAGAAACGGCGGGAATCCTCGATCTTTCGATTTCGCTAAGCTTCGACGTATTAATCGCCGCAGAACTGCGATACCAGTTTTATCGTATTGAGAGTGTGTAGTTGGATGAAACAAAGAATTTTGACATCCGTACACTCAGCCAAACTTTCAGAAACGGCGGGAATCCGCGATCTTTTGATTTCGCTAAGCTTCGACGTATCAATCCCTGTAGCACAACGATACCAGTTTTATCGTGTTGAGAATGTGTAGATGCAAAAAATTAAGGTTCTTGACACCCGTACACCCCGCGAATGTCGCAGAAACGCTAGGAATCCTCGATCTTTCGATTTCGCTAAGATGCGACGTATCAATCGATACAAAACTGCGATACCACTTTTATCGTATTGAGAGTGTGTAGGTGCATAGAATGAAAAATTTTGACACCCGTACACCCCGCGAATGTCGCAGAAACACTCGGAATCCTCGATCTTTCGATTTCGCTAAGATGCGACGTATCAATCGCTGCAGAACTGCGATACCAGTTTTATCGTATTCAGAGTGTGTAGTTGCATGAAACTAAGAATTTTGACACCCGTACACTCCGCGAATGTCGCAGAAACACTCGGAATACTCGATCTTTCGATTTTGCTAAGATTCGACGTATCAATCGCTGCAGAACTGCGACACAGGTTTTATCGTATTGAGAGTGTGTAGTTGCATAAAATGAAGAATTTTGACATCCGTACACCCAGCCAAACTCTCAGAAACGGCGGGAATCCTCGATCTTTCGATTTCGGTAAGCTTATACGTATCAATCGCTGCAGTACCACGATACCAGTTTTATCGAATTGAGAGTATGTAGTTGCATGAAACGAAGAATTTTGACACCCGTACACCCAGCCAAAGTCTCAGAAACGCCGAGAATCTTCGATCTCTCGATTTCGCTAAGCTTCGACGTATCAATCGCCGCAGGACGGCGATACCAGTTTTATCGTATTGAGAGTGTGTAGTTGGATGAAACAATGAATTTTGACACCCGTACATCCCGCGAATGTCCCAGAAACACTCGGAATCCTCGATTTTTCGTTTTCGCTAAGATTCGACGTATCAATCGCTGCAGAACTGCGATACCAGTTTTATCGTATTGAGAGTGTGTAGTTGCATAAAATGAAGAATTTTGACACCCGTACACCCAGCCAAACTCTCAGAAACGGCGGAAATCCGCGATCTTTCGATTTCGCTAAGCTTCGACGTATCAAACGATGCAGTACCACGATACCAGTTTTATCCTATTAAGAATGTGTAGTTGCATGAAGTAAAGGATTTTGACACCCGTACACCCCGCGAATGTCGCAGAAACGCTCGGAATCCTCGATCTTTCGATTTCGCTAACATGCGACGTATCAATCGATACAAAACAGCGATACCGGTTTTATCGTATTGAGAGTGTGTAGTTGCATAGAATGAAGAATTTTGACACCCGTACACCCAGCCAAACTCTCAGAAACGGCGGGAATCCTCGATCTTTCGATTTCGCTAAGCTTCGACGTATCAATCGCCGCACAAGAGCGATACCAGTTTTATCGTATCGAGAGTGTGTAGTTGCATGAAACAAAGAATTTTGATACCCGTGCACCCCGCGAATGTCGCAGAAACACTCGGAATCCTCGATCTTTCGATTTCGTTAAAATGCGACGTATCAACCGCTGCAGAACTGCAATACTCGTTTTATCGTATTGAGAATGAGTAGTTGCATAAAATGAAGGGTTTTGAGACCCGTACACCCCGCGTATGTCGCTGAAACGCTCGAAATCCTCGATCTTTCTATTTCGCTAAGATGCGACGTATCAATCGATACAGAACTGCGATACCAGTTTTATCGAATTGAGAGTGTGTAGTTGCATAGAATGAAGAATTTTGACACCCGTACACCCAGCCAAACTTTCAGAAACGGCGGGAAACCTCGATCTTTCGATTTCGCTAAGGTTCGACTTATCAATCTCTGGAGTACCACGATACCAGTCTTATCGTATTGAGAGTGTGGAGTTGCATGAAACAAAGAATTTTGACACCCGCACACCCCGCGAATGTCGCAGAAACACTCGGAGTTCTCGATCCTTCGATTTCGCTAAGATTCGACGTATCAATCGCTGCAGAACTGCAATACTCGGTTTATCGTATTCGAAATGTGTAGTTGCATGAAATGAAGGGTTTTGACACCGGTACACCCAGCCACACTCTTAGAAACGGCGGGAATCCGCGATCTTTCGATTTCGCTAAGCTTCGACGTATCAATCGCTGCAGCACCACGATACAAGTTTTATCGTATTGAGAATGTGTAGTTGCATAAAGTAATGATTTTTGACACCCGTACACCCCGCGAATGTCGCAGAAACGCTCGGAATCCTCGATCTTTCGATTTCGCTAAGATGCGACGTATCAATCGGTACAAAACAGCGATCCCGGTTTTATCGTATTGAGAGTGAGTAGTTGCATAGAATGAAGAATTTTGACACCCGTACACCCAGCCAAACTCTCAGAAACGGCGGGAATCCTCGATCTTTCGATTTCGCTAAGCTTCGACGTATCAATCGCCGCAGAAGAGCGATACCAGTTTTATCGTATCGAGAGTGTGTAGTTCCATGAAACAAAGACTTTTGAGACCCGTGCACCCCGCGAATGTCGCAGAAACACTCGGAATCCTCGATCTTTCGATTTCGCTAACATGCGACGTATCAATCGATACAGAACTGCGATACCAGTTTTATCGTATTGAGAGTGTGTAGTTGCATAAAATGAAGGGTTTTGAGACCCGTACACCCAGCCAAACTCTTAGAAACGGCGGGAATCCGCGATCTTTCGATTTCGCTAAGCTTCGACGTATCATTCGCTGCAGCACCACGATACCAGTTTTATCGTATTGAGAATGTGTAGTTGCATAAAGTAAAGGTTTTTGACACCCGTACACCCCGCGTATGTCGCTGAAACGCTCGAAATCCTCGATCTTTCTATTTCGCTAAGATGCGACGTATCAATCGATACAGAACTGCGATACCAGTTTTATCGAATTGAGAGTGTGTAGTTGCATAAAATGAAGAATTTTAACACCCGTACACCCAGCCAAACTCTCAGAAACGGCGGAAATCTTCGATCTTTCGATTTCGATAAGCTTCGACGTATCAATCGCTGCCGAACGGCGATACCAGTTTTATCGTATTGAGAGTATGTAGTTGCATGAAACAAAGAATTTTAACAACCGTACACTCCGCGAATATCACAGAAACGCTCGGAATCCTCGATTTCGCTAAGATGTGACGATATCAATCGATACAGAACTGCAATACCAGTTTTATCGTATTAAGAGTGTGTAATTGAATAAAATGAAGGCTTTTGACACCCGTACACCCAGCCAAACTCTAAGAAACGGCGGGAATCCGCGATCTTTCGATTTCGCTAAGCTTCGACGTATCAATCGCTGTGGCACCACGATACAAGTTTTATCGTATTGAGAATGTGTAGTTGCATAAAGTAAAGGTTTTTGACACCCGTACACCCCGCGAATGTCGCAGAAACGCTCGGAATCCTCGATCTTTCGATTTCGCTAAGATGCGACGTATCAATCGATACAAAACAGCGATCCCGGTTTTATCGTATTGAGAGTGAGTAGTTGCATAGAATGAAGAATTTTGACACCCGTACACCCAGCCAAACTCTCAGAAACGGCGGGAATCCTCGATCTTTCGATTTCGCTAAGCTTCGACGTATCAATCGCCGCAGAAGAGCGATACCAGTTTTATCGTATCGAGAGTGTGTAGTTGCATGAAACAAAGAATTTTGACACCCGTGCACCCCGCGAATGTCGCAGAAACACTCGGAATCCTCGATCTTTCGATTTCGCTAACATGCGACGTATCAATCGATACTGCACTGCGATACCAGTTTTATCGTATTGAGAGTGTGTAGTTGCATAAAATGAAGAATTTTGACACCCGTACACCCAGCCAAACTCTCAGAAGCGGCGGGAATCCTCGATCTTTCGATTTCGCTAAGCTTCGACGTATCAATCGCCGCAGAACTGCGATACCAGTTTTATCGTATTGAGAGTGTGTAGTTGCATGAAACAAAGAATTTTGACACCCGTACACCCCGCGAATGTCGCAGAAACACTCGGAATCCTCGATCTTTCGATTTCGCTAAGATGCGACGTATCAATCGCTGCAGAACTGCGATACCAGTTTTATCGTAATCAGAGTGTGTAGTTGCATGAAACAAAGAATTTTGACACCCGTACACTCCGCGAATGTCGCAGAAACACTCGGAATACTCGATCTTTCGATTTTGCTAAGATTCGACGTATCAATCGCTGCAGAACTGCGACACAGGTTTTATCGTATTGAGAGTGTGTAGTTGCATAAAATGAAGAATTTTGACATCCGTACACCCAGCTAAACTCTCAGAAACGGCGGGAATCCTCGATATTTCGATTTCGCTAAGCTTATACGTATCAATCGCTGCAGTACCACGATAGCAGTTTTATCGAATTGAGAATGTGTAGTAGCATAAAGTAAAGGATTTTGACACCTGTACACCCCGCGAATGTCGAAGGAACGCTCGGAATCCTCGATCTTTCGATTTCGCTAAGCTTCGACGTATCAATCGCTGCAGAACTGCGATACCAGTTTTATCGTATTGAGAGTATGTAGTTGCATGAAACGAAGAATTTTGACACCCGTACACCCAGCCAAAGTCTCAGAAACGCCGAGAATCTTCGATCTCTCGATTTCGCTAAGCTTCGACGTATCAATCGCCGCAGGACGGCGATACCAGTTTTATCGTATTGAGAGTGTGTAGTTGCATGAAACAATGAATTTTGACACCCGTACATCCCGCGAATGTCCCAGAAACACTCGGAATCCTCGATTTTTCGTTTTCGCTAAGATTCGACGTATCAATCGCTGCAGAACTGCGATACCAGTTTTATCGTATTGAGAGTGTGTAGTTGCATAAAATGAAGAATTTTGACACCCGTACACCCAGCCAAACTCTCAGAAACGGCGGAAATCCGCGATCTTTCGATTTCGCTAAGCTTCGACGTATCAAACGATGCAGTACCACGATACCAGTTTTATCCTATTAAGAATGTGTAGTTGCATGAAACAAAGAATTTTGATATCCGTACACTCAGCCAAATTCTCAGATACGGCGTGAATCCTCGATCTTTCGATTTCGCTAAGCTTCGACGTATCAATCGCCGCAGAACTGCGATACCAGTTTTATCGTATTGAGAGTGTGTAGTTGGATGAAACAAAGAATTTTGACATCTGTACACCCAGCCAAACTTTCAGAAACGGCGGGAGTCCGCGATCTTTTGATTTCGCTAAGCTTCGACGTATCAATCGCTGTAGCACAACGATACCAGTTTTATCGTATTGAGAATGTGTAGATGCATAAAATAAAGGTTTTTGACACCCGTACACCCCGCGAATGTCGCAGAAACGCTAGGAATCCTCGATCTTTCGATTTCGCTAAGATGCGACGTATCATTCGATACAAAACTGCGATACAACTTTTATCGTATTGAGAGTGTGTAGGTGCATAGAATGAAGAATTTTGACACCCGTACACCCCGCGAATGTCGCAGAAACAATCGGAATCCTCGATCTTTCGATTTCGCTAAGATGCGACGTATCAATCGCTGCAGAACTGCGATACCAGTTTTATCGTATTCAGAGTGTGTAGTTGCATGAAACTAAGAATTTTGACACCCGTACACTCCGCGAATGTCGCAGAAACACTCGGAATACTCGATCTTTCGATTTTGCTAAGATTCGACGTATCAATCGCTGCAGAACTGCGACACAGGTTTTATCGTATTGAGAGTGTGTAGTTGCATAAAATGAAGAATTTTGACATCCGTACACCCAGCCAAACTCTCAGAAACGGCGGGAATCCTCGATCTTTCGATTTCGCTAAGCTTCGACGTATCAATCGCCGCAGAAGAGCGATACCAGTTTTATCGTATCGAGAGTGTGTAGTTGCATGAAACAAAGAATTTTGAGACCCGTGCACCCCGCGAATGTCGCAGAAACACTCGGAATCCTCGATCTTTCGATTTCGCTAACATGCGACGTATCAATCGATACAGAACTGCGATACCAGTTTTATCGTATTGAGAGTGTGTAGTTGCATAAAATGAAGAATTTTGACACCCGTACACCCAGCCAAACTCTCAGAAGCGGCGGGAATCCTCGATCTTTCGATTTCGCCAAGCTTCGACGTATCAATCGCTGCAGAACTGCGATACCAGTTTTATCGTATTCAGAGTGTGTAGTTGCATGAAACAAAGAATTTGGACACCCGTACACCCCGCGAATGATGCAGAAACATTCGAAATCCTCGATCATTCGATTTCGCTAAGATGCGACGTATGAATCGATACAGAACTGCGATACCAGTTTTATCGTACTGAGAGTGTGTAGTTGCATAAAATGAAGAATTTTGACATCCGTACACCCAGCCAAACTCTCAGAAACGGCGGGAATCCTCGATCTTTCGATTTCGCTAAGCTTCGACGTATCATTCGCCGCAGAACTGCGATACCAGTTTTATCATATTGAGAGTGTGTAGATGCATAAAGTAAAGGATTTTGACACCCGTACAACCCGCGAATGTCGCAGAAACGCTCGGAATACTCGATCTTTCGATTTCACTAAGATGCGACGTATCAATCGCTGCAGAACTGCGATACCGGTTTTATCGTATTGAGAATGTATAGTTGCATCGAATGAAGCATTTTGACATCCGTACACCCAGCCAAAGTCTCAGAAACGGCGGGAATCCTCGATCTTTCGATTTCGCTGAGCTTCGACGTATCAATCGCTGCAGAACTGCGATACCAGTTTTATCGTATTGAGAGTATGTAGTTGCATAAAACGAAGAATTTTGACACCCGTAGAACCAACCAAAGTCTCAGAAACGCCGAGAATCTTCGATCTCTCGATTTTGCTAAGTTTCGACGTATCAATCGCTGCAGAACTGCGATACCAGTTTTATCGTGTTGAGAGTGTGTAGTTGCATAGAATGAAGAATTTTGACACCCGTACACCCAGCCAAACTCTCAGAAACGGCGGGAATCCTCGATCTTTCGATTTCGCTAAGCTTCGACGTATTAATCGCCGCAGAACTGCGATACCAGTTTTATCGTATTGAGAGTGTGTAGTTGGATGAAACAAAGAATTTTGACATCCGTACACTCAGCCAAACTTTCAGAAACGGCGGGAATCCGCGATCTTTTGATTTCGCTAAGCTTCGACGTATCAATCCCTGTAGCACAACGATACCAGTTTTATCGTGTTGAGAATGTGTAGATGCAAAAAATTAAGGTTCTTGACACCCGTACACCCCGCGAATGTCGCAGAAACGCTAGGAATCCTCGATCTTTCGATTTCGCTAAGATGCGACGTATCAATCGATACAAAACTGCGATACCACTTTTATCGTATTGAGAGTGTGTAGGTGCATAGAATGAAAAATTTTGACACCCGTACACCCCGCGAATGTCGCAGAAACACTCGGAATCCTCGATCTTTCGATTTCGCTAAGATGCGACGTATCAATCGCTGCAGAACTGCGATACCAGTTTTATCGTATTCAGAGTGTGTAGTTGCATGAAACTAAGAATTTTGACACCCGTACACTCCGCGAATGTCGCAGAAACACTCGGAATACTCGATCTTTCGATTTTGCTAAGATTCGACGTATCAATCGCTGCAGAACTGCGACACAGGTTTTATCGTATTGAGAGTGTGTAGTTGCATAAAATGAAGAATTTTGACATCCGTACACCCAGCCAAACTCTCAGAAACGGCGGGAATCCTCGATCTTTCGATTTCGGTAAGCTTATACGTATCAATCGCTGCAGTACCACGATACCAGTTTTATCGAATTGAGAATGTGTAGTAGCATAAAGTAAAGGATTTTGACACCTGTACACCCCGCGAATGTCGAAGGAACGCTCGGAATCCTCGATATTTCGATTTCGCTAAGATGCGACGTATCAATCGCTGCAGAACTGCGATACCAGTTTTATCGTATTGAGAATGTATAGTTGCATCGAATGAAGCATTTTGACATCCGTACACCCAGTCAAAGTCTCAGAAACGCCGAGAATCCTCGATCTTTCGATTTCGCTAAGCTTCGACGTATCAATCGCTGCAGAACTGCGATACCAGTTTTATCGTATTGAGAGTATGTAGTTGCATGAAACGAAGAATTTTGACACCCGTACACCCAGCCAAAGTCTCAGAAACGCCGAGAATCTTCGATCTCTCGATTTCGCTAAGCTTCGACGTATCAATCGCCGCAGGACGGCGATACCAGTTTTATCGTATTGAGAGTGTGTAGTTGGATGAAACAATGAATTTTGACACCCGTACATCCCGCGAATGTCCCAGAAACACTCGGAATCCTCGATTTTTCGTTTTCGCTAAGATTCGACGTATCAATCGCTGCAGAACTGCGATACCAGTTTTATCGTATTGAGAGTGTGTAGTTGCATAAAATGAAGAATTTTGACACCCGTACACCCAGCCAAACTCTCAGAAACGGCGGAAATCCGGAATCTTTCGATTTCGCTAAGCTTCGACGTATCAAACGATGCAGTACCACGATACCAGTTTTATCCTATTAAGAATGTGTAGTTGCATGAAGTAAAGGATTTTGACACCCGTACACCCCGCGAATGTCGCAGAAACGCTCGGAATCCTCGATCTTTCGATTTCGCTAACATGCGACGTATCAATCGATACAAAACAGCGATACCGGTTTTATCGTATTGAGAGTGTGTAGTTGCATAGAATGAAGAATTTTGACACCCGTACACCCAGCCAAACTCTCAGAAACGGCGGGAATCCTCGATCTTTCGATTTCGCTAAGCTTCGACGTATCAATCGCCGCACAAGAGCGATACCAGTTTTATCGTATCGAGAGTGTGTAGTTGCATGAAACAAAGAATTTTGATACCCGTGCACCCCGCGAATGTCGCAGAAACACTCGGAATCCTCGATCTTTCGATTTCGTTAAAATGCGACGTATCAACCGCTGCAGAACTGCAATACTCGTTTTATCGTATTGAGAATGAGTAGTTGCATAAAATGAAGGGTTTTGAGACCCGTACACCCCGCGTATGTCGCTGAAACGCTCGAAATCCTCGATCTTTCTATTTCGCTAAGATGCGACGTATCAATCGATACAGAACTGCGATACCAGTTTTATCGAATTGAGAGTGTGTAGTTGCATAGAATGAAGAATTTTGACACCCGTACACCCAGCCAAACTTTCAGAAACGGCGGGAAACCTCGATCTTTCGATTTCGCTAAGGTTCGACTTATCAATCTCTGGAGTACCACGATACCAGTCTTATCGTATTGAGAGTGTGGAGTTGCATGAAACAAAGAATTTTGACACCCGCACACCCCGCGAATGTCGCAGAAACACTCGGAGTTCTCGATCCTTCGATTTCGCTAAGATTCGACGTATCAATCGCTGCAGAACTGCAATACTCGGTTTATCGTATTCGAAATGTGTAGTTGCATGAAATGAAGGGTTTTGACACCGGTACACCCAGCCACACTCTTAGAAACGGCGGGAATCCGCGATCTTTCGATTTCGCTAAGCTTCGACGTATCAATCGCTGCAGCACCACGATACAAGTTTTATCGTATTGAGAATGTGTAGTTGCATAAAGTAATGATTTTTGACACCCGTACACCCCGCGAATGTCGCAGAAACGCTCGGAATCCTCGATCTTTCGATTTCGCTAAGATGCGACGTATCAATCGGTACAAAACAGCGATCCCGGTTTTATCGTATTGAGAGTGAGTAGTTGCATAGAATGAAGAATTTTGACACCCGTACACCCAGCCAAACTCTCAGAAACGGCGGGAATCCTCGATCTTTCGATTTCGCTAAGCTTCGACGTATCAATCGCCGCAGAAGAGCGATACCAGTTTTATCGTATCGAGAGTGTGTAGTTGCATGAAACAAAGACTTTTGAGACCCGTGCACCCCGCGAATGTCGCAGAAACACTCGGAATCCTCGATCTTTCGATTTCGCTAACATGCGACGTATCAATCGATACAGAACTGCGATACCAGTTTTATCGTATTGAGAGTGTGTAGTTGCATAAAATGAAGGGTTTTGAGACCCGTACACCCAGCCAAACTCTGAGAAACGGCGGGAATCCGCGATCTTTCGATTTCGCTAAGCTTCGACGTATCATTCGCTGCAGCACCACGATACCAGTTTTATCGTATTGAGAATGTGTAGTTGCATAAAGTAAAGGTTTTTGACACCCGTACACCCCGCGTATGTCGCTGAAACGCTCGAAATCCTCGATCTTTCTATTTCGCTAAGATGCGACGTATCAATCGATACAGAACTGCGATACCAGTTTTATCGAATTGAGAGTGTGTAGTTGCATAGAATAAAGGATTTTGACACCCGTACACCCAGCCAAAGTCTCAGAAACGCCGAGAACCCTCGATCTCTCGATTTCGCTAAGCTTCGACGTATCAATCGCTGCAGAACAGCGATACCAGTTTTATCGTATTGAGAGTGTGTAGTTGCATAAAATGAAGAATTTTAACACCCGTACACCCAGCCAAACTTTCAGAAACGGCGGAAATCTTCGATCTTTCGATTTCGCTAAGCTTCGACGTATCAATCGCCGCAGGACTGCGATACAAGTTTTATCGTATTGAGAGTGGGTAGTTGGATGAAACAAAGAATTTTGACACCCGTACACCCCGCGAATGTCGCAGAAACGCCGAGAATCCTCGGTCTTTCGATTTCGATAAGCTTCGACGTATCAATCGCTGCCGAACGGCGATACCAGTTTTATCGTATTGAGAGTATGTAGTTGCATGAAACAAAGAATTTTAACAACCGTACACTCCGCAAATATCACAGAAACGCTCGGAATCCTCGATTTCGCTAAGATGTGACGATATCAATCGATACAGAACTGCGATACCAGTTTTATCGTATTAAGAGTGTGTAATTGAATAAAATGAAGGCTTTTGACACCCGTACACCCAGCCAAACTCTAAGAAACGGCGGGAATCCGCGATCTTTCGATTTCGCTAAGCTTCGACGTATCAATCGCTGTGGCACCACGATACAAGTTTTATCGTATTGAGAATGTGTAGTTGCATAAAGTAAAGGTTTTTGACACCCGTACACCCCGCGAATGTCGCAGAAACGCTCGGAATCCTCGATCTTTCGATTTCGCTAAGATGCGACGTATCAATCGATACAAAACAGCGATCCCGGTTTTATCGTATTGAGAGTGAGTAGTTGCATAGAATGAAGAATTTTGACACCCGTACACCCAGCCAAACTCTCAGAAACGGCGGGAATCCTCGATCTTTCGATTTCGCTAAGCTTCGACGTATCAATCGCCGCAGAAGAGCGATACCAGTTTTATCGTATCGAGAGTGTGTAGTTGCATGAAACAAAGAATTTTGACACCCGTGCACCCCGCGAATGTCGCAGAAACACTCGGAATCCTCGATCTTTCGATTTCGCTAACATGCGACGTATCAATCGATACTGCACTGCGATACCAGTTTTATCGTATTGAGAGTGTGTAGTTGCATAAAATGAAGAATTTTGACACCCGTACACCCAGCCAAACTCTCAGAAACGGCGGGAATCCTCGATCTTTCGATTTCGCTAAGCTTCGACGTATCATTCGCCGCAGAACTGCGATACCAGTTTCATCATATTGAGAGTGTGTAGATGCATAAAGTAAAGGATTTCGACACCCGTACAACCCGCGAATGTCGCAGAAACGCTCGGAATCCTCGATCTTTCGATTTCACTAAGATGCGACGTATCAATCGCTGCAGAACTGCGATACCGGTTTTATCGTATTGAGAATGTATAGTTGCATCGAATGAAGCATTTTGACATCCGTACACCCAGCCAAAGTCTCAGAAACGGCGGGAATCATCGATCTTTCGATTCCGCTAAGCTTCGACGTATCAATCGCTGCAGAACTGCGATACCAGTTTTATCGTATTGAGAGTATGTAGTTGCATAGAATGAAGAATTTTGACACCCGTACACCCAGCCAAAGTCTCAGAAACGCCGAGAATCTCCGATCTCTCGATTTTGCTAAGCTTCGACGTATCAATCGCTGCAGAACTGCGATACCAGTTTTATCGTGTTGAGGGTGTGTAGTTGGATGAAACAAAGAATTTTGACATTCGTACACTCAGCCAAACTTTCAGAAACGGCGGGAATCCGCGATCTTTTGATTTCGCTAAGCTTCGACGTATCAATCCCTGTAGCACAACGATACCAGTTTTATCGTGTTGAGAATGTGTAGATGCAAAAAATTAAGGTTCTTGACACCCGTACACCCCGCGAATGTCGCAGAAGAGCTAGGAATCCTCGATCTTTCGATTTCGCTAAGATGCGACGTATCAATCAATACAAAACTGCGATACCACCTTTATCGTATTGAGAGTGTGTAGGTGCATAGAATGAAAAATTTTGACACCCGTACACCCCGCGAATGTCGCAGAAACACTCGGAATCCTCGATCTTTCGATTTCGCTAAGATGCGACGTATCAATCGCTGCAGAACTGCGATACCAGTTTTATCGTAATCAGAGTGTGTAGTTGCATGGAACAAAGAATTTTGACACCCGTACACTCCGCGAATGTCGCAGAAACACTCGGAATACTCGATCTTTCGATTTTGCTAAGATTCGACGTATCAATCGCTGCAGAACTGCGACACAGGTTTTATCGTATTGAGAGTGTGTAGTTGCATAAAATGAAGAATTTTGACATCCGTACACCCAGCTAAACTCTCAGAAACGGCGGGAATCCTCGATCTTTCGATTTCGCTAAGCTTATACGTATCAATCGCTGCAGTACCACGATACCAGTTTTATCGAATTGAGAATGTGTAGTAGCATAAAGTAAAGGATTTTGACACCTGTACACCCCGCGAATGTCGAAGGAACGCTCGGAATCCTCGATATTTCGATTTCGCTAAGATGCGACGTATCAATCGCTGCAGAACTGCGATACCAGTTTTATCGTATTGAGAATGTATAGTTGCATCGAATGAAGCATTTTGACATCCGTACACCCAGTCAAAGTCTCAGAAACGCCGAGAATCCTCGATCTTTCGATTTCGCTAACCTTCGACGTATCAATCGCTGCAGAACTGCGATACCAGTTTTATCGTATTGAGAGTATGTAGTTGCATGAAACGAAGAATTTTGACACCCGTACACCCAGCCAAAGTCTCAGAAACGCCGAGAATCCTCGATCTCTCGATTTCGCTAAGCTTCGACGTATCAATCGCCGCAGGACGGCGATACCAGTTTTATCGTATTGAGAGTGTGTAGTTGGATGAAACAATGAATTTTGACACCCGTACATCCCGCGAATGTCCCAGAAACACTCGGAATCCTCGATTTTTCGTTTTCGCTAAGATTCGACGTATCAATCGCTGCAGAACTGCGATACCAGTTTTATCCTATTAAGAATGTGTAGTTGCATGAAACAAAGAATTTTGACATCCGTACACTCAGCCAAATTCTCAGATACGGCGTGAATCCTCGATCTTTCGATTTCGCTAAGCTTCGACGTATCAATCGCCGCAGAACTGCGATACCAGTTTTATCGTATTGAGAGTGTGTAGTTGGATGAAACAAAGAATTTTGACATCTGTACACCCAGCCAAACTTTCAGAAACGGCGGGAGTCCGCGATCTTTTGATTTCGCTAAGCTTCGACGTATCAATCGCTGTAGCACAACGATACCAGTTTTATCGTATTGAGAATGTGTAGATGCATAAAATAAAGGTTTTTGACACCCGTACACCCCGCGAATGTCGCAGAAACGCTAGGAATCCTCGATCTTTCGATTTCGCTAAGATGCGACGTATCAATCGATACAAAACTGCGATACAACTTTTATCGTATTGAGAGTGTGTAGGTGCATAGAATGAAGAATTTTGACACCCGTACACCCCGCGAATGTCGCAGAAACAATCGGAATCCTCGATCTTTCGATTTCGCTAAGATGCGACGTATCAATCGCTGCAGAACTGCGATACCAGTTTTATCGTATTCAGAGTGTGTAGTTGCATGAAACTAAGAATTTTGACACCCGTACACTCCGCGAATGTCGCAGAAACACTCGGAATACTCGATCTTTCGATTTTGCTAAGATTCGACGTATCAATCGCTGCAGAACTGCGACACAGGTTTTATCGTATTGAGAGTGTGTAGTTGCATAAAATGAAAAATTTTGACATCCGTACACCCAGCCAAACTCTCAGAAACGGCGGGAATCCTCGATCTTTCGATTTCGCTAAGCTTCGACGTATCAATCGCCGCAGAAGAGCGATACCAGTTTTAGCGTATCGAGAGTGTGTAGTTGCATGAAACAAAGAATTTTGAGACCCGTGCACCCCGCGAATGTCGCAGAAACACTCGGAATCCTCGATCTTTCGATTTCGCTAACATGCGACGTATCAATCAATACAGAACTGCGATACCAGTTTTATCGTATTGAGAGTGTGTAGTTGCATAAAATGAAGAATTTTGACACCCGTACACCCAGCCAAACTCTCAGAAGCGGCGGGAATCCTCGATCTTTCGATTTCGCCAAGCTTCGACGTATCAATCGCTGCAGAACTGCGATACCAGTTTTATCGTATTCAGAGTGTGTAGTTGCATGAAACAAAGAATTTGGACACCCGTACACCCCGCGAATGTTGCAGAAACATTCGAAATCCTCGATCATTCGATTTCGCTAAGATGCGACGTATGAATCGATACAGAACTGCGATACCGGT